>JANIEX010000606.1:0-25394 GCA_027627405.1 Leucocoprinus birnbaumii | reverse complement strand
AGGGTATTTTGAGATGGGACAGGATGTTAGCGCCGCACAAGAAGGCATTTGGAAACGGCGTTGAGGTCAGGGATGGGGATCCAAAAGGCAAGGAATATGCAGGCAGGAACACTGTAACGCTTAGCCACTGTTGGGATGACTGGGAGGATGGTGGAAGGGACAAAGTCGATGCGGTCATGGCCAGATTAACTTGAATCCCAATTTACATTTGACGTGATTCCGGTGTATTTGTACCCCTATGTCAATCTGAGGCAAACACATACTCTGGTTCTTGAAAGTCCTACCAACAAGAGTTCGCAGAAAGCAATATGATATTTGACACAACATAAGCGGAGTATACAAAGCTCTCGACTCCTACCAGTGGGAGTGGTACAGTGAACACTTGATGCCTCGTGAGGCTATCAGTTGCACGAAACACACGGGCAGCCCTCAAACGATAACCGTTTTGTGCCCGTCCGTCTCTACTTCCTGCGGATCGTCTAACCTGGTTTCGTTGAGTTTTATGACAGCAAAGTGTGCAGCGGTATGGCCGTTGTTTGAAAGGTGGTCAAGATCGCGGGTCTGTGACCTGTCCCCTCCACTGCTGTAAATACCCGAGTTATTCGTTGAAATTTCCCGGTTATTCTTCCCTCGGGCCTCGTAGTAGATTCGCTGGTTGAGAAGTACCATGAAGCAATTACTGTACCTATCAGCGGACCAAAAGTCAGTAATCAAGAGCCAACAGAGGGAAAGGATCACTCGGGGCTACATTTTTCCGAGTGTGTAACCACTGAAAACAAATGCTATGAGTGTTCATGATTTCCTTTTAGCCTAGCATACTGAGACCTACAATGCTAGATATATGTTGGTTTTCTGACATCCAACGCACAGGATGAGTAAATTGAGGGATCAACTGCCACTAGATGTTGAAACTTACAGGCGGTGAGATTGAGGGAATAAGAAAGACAGTGACAAGCGCGATTGCCGCTGTAGCTATATGGTACGTAGAAGTTAAGCTAGGTTGATTTCTCTATGACTTTAGGAACAGACCTGTCACAGCGTTCGTCTCAAGTGTAAGCAGAACAATCCGCTTGACGATTGCAAAAGTAGTTCGACTTGCCATACTTTGACGTCGGTACTGGACGATCTTTGGTCGGAAATGTCCCATCAGCCTGTCGAACTTTGATCAAGTGTGCATTTATTGGACTTACCAGGTATGCCATGGAGCAGGCAATGACAATATCCGTGGTGGCGGTTGAGAATAGCCAGAGCTAGAATCAGATAGAACATTAAGCGGTTCGAAAATGAGCGGTCCACACTACTGACGTATACAGCCGGTTTGATTTCCCTGGGTGTCACGATATCCTACTCGATATCAGTGTCAGAAATTGTTGAAAGGGCGATGTAGACCCTCACATGGATGCCTACAGTCAAACCACCGGCACAGGAGACTACTGACAGCTGGACAAGTGACGTGAACATATACCACCAGTAGAGGCACTGAGAGCGCTCACCAAAGCAGAAATTGCAGGTACGACCTTCCAGTCACCAATGACCTTGAGCCTCCAGCAATATACAAGCTGAACGATGACGGTAATAATAGCATCCAAGAAAGGGCCGTCGATACTCGCAAGGTTGAACTTCAACAATGCGGAGTAATCGCCAAAGTTATAGACAAACCAGAAGAAGATGTCACTCATAGTAATGAGTGTCTGAATGGTATCAAGCAAGAGCAGTATGTGCACTGCGGACACAGGGTTTGAGCTTGATATTCAAGGCAGTTGCATAGATAAGTGATTTTTACCGATTGACCGCAAGACCTTCCCATCCCGTGTAGGACCATTGAAGTACATGACTTGTTATGAATGAGACGCAGGAACTGAAGTAGGGGGTACAGGAGGCTTACTATATTGCATCACCAGGATACCATATAGCCACCATGTGAGCACAACGCCGATAATCTGTTAAATATTGAAGGTTCAACGGTTGCAGATTTTGCGGTTTCGTCCTTACTGGTGGTCCTAGGCTGATGAGAAATCGTCCTTAGCGTCACTTCGCAGGCATGGACTCGCTATTACCTACATCAATGGTGCATTGCCAGGCAACGTTACTGAAGTTGTACTCATGACACCTAGTGCACGAAAACTCAAATGAGAGGTTTTGAGATACAGCAGGACTGTAGAAGTGACCTTATAACGCTCCAGTGTCTTGGGAGGCATCGCAACAAATCAAGCATATTCTGATGACGAGCGCCAGAAGTTGATATGAATGGGGCGGTATGGGATAGACTCTCAAATAATCTCTTTCTTTCTTTGTTACTTTTGAACCCAGGAGCCATATAAATAGTACATGGTTGTTGCGCCTTGTCGGGACTTCCTAAGTCTAACAAAGGATACGGTCAGATTCAATGCTTCTGTTGACCGAGGCGCCCATGTCAATGAGAGCAGAATATACTCCTTCGGCAGTCGGAATTCTTGACACTCGGGCATAGTGGGTCAAGCAATAGAATGTCACTACGAGATAGAGAAAAATAAGCCCAGTCGGGATCTAGAGAAGTGAGAAGATACAAGGGCTTTTGAGGAGATGTGGATCGTTGCGATGTCTCCGGGCAGCTTCAGACAATGCTATCTCATCTGAACGAATATAATCCAACCCTGTGAGATAAGAATGCACGAGGCCAACAAAAAAAAAGGGCTCAGACGCTCAGCGAATGGCACAGATGGTTTGCACCAGGCTACACATTCTCTAATACGCCTTATTTTCATTGATCGCCTGCGCCACTGACATCACGTCTGGCTAGGCCCAAATTCGCTTCCTGTTTCCAGTCAACAACGTTACCGAGGTAAGATAGTCTCGGACACCATGATGCTGTGAGTTCAGGTATTTTTGCCTTGATGGAAAATTCACTTTTATAGACGTCCTATCAAGTCAAAACACCCCTTATTAAGACGTCCATTATGATCTATTGGTGATTGGGCTTGGAGAATTGTAGAAGTGCACAAGGTCGGAATTACAGCGAGGAAGTTACTGAGGTTCGGCGTTCGAGTTAGACATCGGAACGCCCACACTCCGTGCAGTGATCAGAAAATTAACCAAAAGCTGCGTAATCTGATAACAACACCACCACTCCCCATCAGTATTATGATCCAGAGGGATGTCCAAGGGATACGGCTAGGAAGCTGAGCCGCTGAGGAAGCAAAACGAGGTGCGAGCCGACCACCTACTGGCACGATCAACACGTGATTTGAGGGGTATTCGGCGTTTTCCATTTTTCTCAGCATCGCTCAACGTTCAGCCTGGCAATTGTATTGGAAATATTCATGACCGATGGTGGGAGGAGAATTTTTCTCATCAAGAACTGTTTCAAGGAAACAGTAGGGTATCCACTACCAATTTTAGACCGCAATCATATGTGCAGTGACTGTCTCGGTCAGAAGGCTGATCTATCATCTTGAGATCGTGAGTTGTACTCGGAAAATCAGTGATCGGTGAAGTTGTCGAAGGGAACAGGCTCTGGAGGTCAATAGATGGTAGTATTTTAGTAGTGATGAATTGAACTCCAGCCTCGACCATCAACTCAAAACTTACTACCTTTGACTACTTCCGACGAAGCTTTCTATCTTGAGCGTGGGTTGTATCTCAGCCTGCCATCTGTGTGGCACCCTTTCTAGTATTTTCCATTGTCGGGCAGAGTTTATGGACTCTAATGCTGGCCTCAGTGGAACTTCCCAGCTCTGTGTTCAGTGCATAACACCAGGATTCCATCATGATTTATTATCAGTATTCTGCCACGATCAAACACAAGAGTCGGAGACTGGTATAATCACTCGAGCCTCTCACGGAGATCGGACTAATTTTGAACTCCTGTGTTGCTTGGTTGGAATGTTGGAATAAAAAATTTTGGAATGTGCCTTCATCAAGGACTTCGATTGAAACTCGTATAACTTGTATAAGTATGGGTATAGGCTGAGGATTAGGCAAAGTCTTAGATCCACAGGGATGTTCCTCCCTCCATCAACCAAGGCCGCGGATTCGTCAATTAAGAGCTCACTAAGGTGTGTTCAAGCCCGATCCCATTGCTACAAAATGATACTTGGTGACTTGAGCACTGAGGCTTATTTGGGACCTTAACAGGACAGGTACACTGGTGCGATCCCTTGTCCAAGTCAGCCATCTGAGCGCAATTACTTAGATTAGTGTAGCTTGTTGGTCTCATCCTGACCTGGTGCATATAGGGTATCCTTCTGATTCAATACCGTACATCAATCGCCACGAAGTACTGAGCATTCGTTGCCCTAAACCGGCGTCACGTTGGTCTTTCGCGCGAGGGAAATACTGTGCAAATGTTGCTCAAATCTTAGGTGGTGGTAGTAATGTATTTGAGCGACCCCCAGTCCAAGCATGATCGTCGACTTCTTTGAGGAATCTTTGAGTGATTATCCCAGCATTCTTTTAACAAAGCGGTAGACTTGTAACAAAGTCTGCCTATCCTTTCTTAGTTAACATCAGTGATTGTCATCATTGAATATTGCTTGATTGAGTTCACAGCCTCTCGTGAGAATAGGACGCTTGAAGCGAGCGAGTCTACAAAGCGGTATATGTTAGCTCAATCTCGTCCTTCGTTACATCAAGTTCACTTCCCTTGGTTGGTGGAGACTAGTCAGTCGATCTTTGTCCCATGGATTTGAACGGCTTGTGTATCATTTTGGGGATTACCACATCAGCAAACTGGGTGCAACCTTCCTTGGACTTTGATCAGATTGCTTTGTAATCATATAATAGGCAAATCCTCGAAAGATGACCACAGAATAGCAATACTATTCCATGATCATTGTATCATAGCAAGCACCTTCCTATGTTAGAGAAATCATATTGAATACATTCCTATGAAGTGAAAATGATATTGAATACATTCCTATGAAATGAAAATTATATATCAAGAATGGAAGGCCATCAAATCATATTGAATACATTCCTATGAAATGAAAATTATATATCAAGAATGGAAGGTCATCAAATTATATCAATGTCTTCATAGGTAAACCCCAGAGTGGACCCTACCCAAGGGGCCTTAGGTTGTTGATGCATTGTGCCTTACATGAAAAGCCCAGTGCATCATGAACCCAGGTTCAGGGAACAAAAAATATATTGATCTCCACCAAGCTACTACTATAAGGCACCATAGCCATCATTTTCAGGTCCCTCAAACTCCCACCCATCCTCACCATCTTCAGGTCCAAGTTCCATATCATCCTCTTCTTCTTCCTCTTCTTCTCCAGTAGGTTCTTCATCCGAGTCATCCTTGTATCCATAGTCATACTTCTCAGTATGCACATCATCCTCAGCTGTCATGTTCCTCACATCACCCTCACTAGCATAAGATGCTGCATGTTCACGATTTCGCCCTAGACCTGTGGAGCAACCTCGATGGCCAACACCACCTCCATGATAGCGCATAAACATATCACGATCAACAAACCTAATGAATAAATGAGTGCGTTTAAAACAAAAAAATAGTGAGAAATAGCACACATATTTGCATAGTGATATTTCCAATCCTTATCATTATCCATCTCTCACCGAGCCAGTGTTTTACCCAGGGTGGAAATGTGAGCATGAGCAAAAGCAGGGATTAAGTGAGATGCTCGAAGGATGTGATTCGGATCGAGGAAGCCAAAACCTGACTCAATGTCGGGGACGAATTCAAGGCGAGGGAGGCGATAGGCTTCAAAGCCTGATTGGAATGTTGCATCCAACTGGTACCAACGAACCCACAAGAAATCCATTTGTTTCGTACAACAATGCTTGCAGTTTTCATCCACATGAGAAACATCTGCATGGAAAAGGCCGAGAACACGTGCATAGATGTAAGGGTGTTCACCATCAGGAGAAAGCATCATGATATCAGGTCGAGTAAGGGGATTGACAAAATCTTGAGCTCGTTGCATGTCATAGGTGGTGTAATTGATTCGAAGAAACTTGTGGCGATAGATGCGGTCGCTCACAAAGCGAAGCTGATT
Source organism: Leucocoprinus birnbaumii (assembly GCA_027627405.1). Classification (NCBI taxonomy): domain Eukaryota; kingdom Fungi; phylum Basidiomycota; class Agaricomycetes; order Agaricales; family Agaricaceae; genus Leucocoprinus; species Leucocoprinus birnbaumii. The sequence continues at coordinate 19,395 of JANIEX010000606.1, read as the reverse complement.
CCGTTCAGCATATGAATATTCATGATCCAGTGGCATGTCATGAAGTCGAGAAAGTAGGTGATCTTTGAGCTGGTCAAGAAAGAACTAATCATATAAATGAGATGCAGATGCTCAGTAGAGATACACAACACTGACTGGAAGAACTGGGTCATCACGGTTCTCAAAAAGCCACTTTTGAAGATGAAGAGGATGTTGTCGAGAGCGAGACATCTGATAATGCACATCTGGTGAAGTTGGTGGAAGTTGCTCAGAATCTTTGAGTGGAACAGTGACAGACGCCATGTTTATCTTCTCTTGATTCTTGGCTTTCCAGACAATTCGCTCTCGTCGCTGATGCTGGGCAATCTGAAGAGCAAATGTATTGCGTTTATTTGTGCGAGAGTAGAATTTCTTGAGTCGTCGATGTTCAAGCTCACCCTATTACACCAGATTAGTAGTGTTCCCAGTTTTAACCTTCAGTAAACCTCATCCACTTGAGTTGAGTATCCATCAGTTGGGCCATATCTCCAGATGCTCGAGACATAGTCACCAAGTGCATGAAGCTTATATGTGAACAAGTTCAGAGTTCGGATGAGTTTACTCCTTGGTGTCTCCTTTTCCTTCCCTTTCTTTGATGCTTTGCGAGCTTGACGACGCCCACGGGCTGCCTCCTCTTGAGGAAGTTCATGGGTTACAAAAGCAGCACAGGTGGTTGTGGCAAAGCGTCGCAAGATGTGTCCTAAGATTGTTGTTGCTTTGTTGAGTGACTGTAGCGTAGATGATGTCTGGAGTCGAAGTTTTGCCAGCGCATGCCATTCACAAAGTGAGAAGAGGAGATCAAGCACACGTTTGTTGTGGGCAGCTGGCAAAAGCCCTTCAAAGACTGGAATAGAGCACTTAAAACACTTTTCAGCTCTTTGTATATGGCTTTTGAATTGAGCATACCTGAAGGAGGTCCTCAAAATCTCGAGCCGCCAATTTCTTCATCCCAGATGCATTGGATCCAAACTTACGGATTGTGTCTCGTCCGAACACAGGTATCTGACGGTATCTACAGGAAAAATAAATGAGAACTGGAATTTATCTTGAAGAGTTGATAAAACATACCATCAATTGAGTTCTTGGATGAATCCATCACCATTTGCATAGAGAAGTCGGATGAGATGTGTGAATATTGCCTTCCAAGTGCCCAATTCAAATTCATGCAGGAGATCAGGCACGAACATTTGGTAGAAATTGAAGCCAAATTTGCTAAGCTTTTCAGAAAACGCATTCTAATAGAATTTTAGATTAAAGAGAGTAAAGACGGAGGTAGACACTCACTCGTGTTGGCACTTGTGATGTTGGTTGAAGAATTCGATCAATGGGAGCACTCCCAGTGCCATATCCAGATTCGAAGATAAGCTCTCGAGCTCTGTTGATATCAAATTGTCGGGCTTCAGTGTCAACTCGTGTTTGCTGGCGTCGCTGATTATCTGCAGTAGTGCCGAGTGCACTAATCTGATCCTTTTTGATCTCACATCGAGGACAGGGACATCCTCCCAGAAATCGTATTGTTGCAAGAAGAATTCTAGATGTGGTTGAGTATGAGGCAGTCAGAGAACTACTAGGCTTACTTTTCCGGATAATCAGCTCCATATGTGAAGAATCGAGGAAAGAGGAGCCTAGTGATCCCATCGGCACATTTGACAACCATTCCATGAACGTACGCATGGATAAATTCATCATCGAGCAAGAGCTCCCATATGGCATGCATGAGCTCTCGTTTCAGATGAGTGAGCGTAGCTTTAGTAGCCGAAATTGATTTTCCAAGTTCATCCTTGAAGACGTCACGATAAAAATCCTGAATCTTATCCTTCAACTAAGCGGAGAAATTAGATCTACACCAGAAGCACTCGAGTAATGAACATACCGAAGGGATATAGGCCAAATGATGGGCAGCAAAGCTAGTGGGTTTAGCTCGAGAGTATTTTGATTGATTGCCGAAATAACAATAAATCGGCCAGAGCGATGCCATACCAAAATTCGCGAGATGTGTGGAGTCCGACCACAGCATGATCGCCGCAATGGCAGTCTCAATATTGAGATCCGTCCGAGGTTGCTGCTGCAGCTTCTCGTGCTCTTCAATAAATGCATCCGAGTTATAAAGTTCTGTAATAACCCGTTCAGGTTGGGCATCAGGACTCGAGCGATGAAATAATTTGAAAGGGGTATAGTGGAATGACTGGGCAGATGAATCCTCGAAAGCTGTCTGAATGACCTCCTTCAAGCTCCGATGATAGACCTGCTCAACCTCGAATGTAGGAGCTTCCTTTTCATTGTCCCAGGTAAATCCCTCACATGGCAAGCGAATCTTAACCGAACCTGGTATCCATCCGTTCTCCTGCAATAAATCGGGCCCCATGGACGAATCGTCAAGTCTCTTGAACTCCCGAGCGGCACTAAAGCCTTCCAGATGGCCACGATCGAAATCAGGAGCTAAAAGAACGTTCTGGACAAGATCGTCCAGGCTCTTCTGGGTTTTCATCGCCGATCCCTCATAGAACCACGACATCAGACGGTAGACAGTGGCGTTCATGAAGGGCGCAAAGAAATTCTCCTTTGCTACCTCAACTGCGCGCCCAAGTCCAGTCCACCATCGCCGGGATTGGGGATCTGGAGCGGTGGAGAGGGAAGGTGAGTCACAAAGGTCATCGAGAGTTCGCGCGTCCTCAGGATCATATCGAGGGAATGCTTTATAAACACGAAAGAGTCCGAATTCGTTTGGCTCCGTTGCATATTCCTCTGGAGGTGGTGCCTGAGGTTCTGGAGCTGGCTCTGGGTTAGCCGGCGCTGGTTGTGGCTCTGGCTCTGGGGACGGCTGAGGCGGAGGCATGTGAGGTAGAGGAGTTGGAAGGGAGGGGACCATATCCACGAACCAGCGGGGGTGTTTTCGTCGGCGTCCCGAGCGAGTTGGGTAAACATTTCGGTTCGGAGAAACGGAGTTTACCTTCAGTGAGCTCTTATCAGAACGAATCTGTGCCAGTCAAGAAAAGAAAAACGTACCTCAGGTTCTGGAAGACCGTTCTGCTCCTCGAAATACTCTCCTTCGAAATTCGCTTGAGTACTTGGAGCCTTATCAGTCGTTTTCCTCCCCGAGCCCTGCCCATGTTTGGAACGCGACTTTGTTGGTTGACTAGAACCAGCTTTTGAGGTTTCCCCTGCGCCCTGCTGGAAGACGTTCGTGGTAGTACGTCGAGAGTGTTTTTTGGAGGGGTTTTCGATGCCGTTGACACTGTTGTGCCTCCGTTTCAGGAGATTCGAAAGGAGATCGTCGCCGGATTTGCATTGCGTGCGGTGTACTGCCAGACCGCCTTCGGTATCGAACGTTTTCGTGCATTTTCCAGGACCCGCAGGCAAAAGACATGACTCGGAGGAGAAGCAGGAGGAAAACGAACAATTTCATTGACTAGGATTGGTAACCATAGGCGGTAAGAGTGACTTAGGAGGTGGAGAAAGGCGGGTCTGCGCTAGCAGCGCAAGGCACGTGATCTCAGGCTGTGCGTCGATGCCACGCGTCCACACGTTCCAGCTCACCTTTTCCTTCCTTCAACACGCCTCGCATGATGAGTCCCCCTCACTTCGCATTCTATCCCTTTCCGTTCGCAACTCTCGCTTCGCTTGGAACACAGCATCTATTCATTATACAAGCATATCTCAGCAAGCAATCGACGTATCTACAAGGTCTTTGGCAACGACTTGAGATACTCTCGCACAACCTTGGCTGCATCCTGCTCTTCGTCGTCGGAAGAGGGGATGATCTCCCCTCGGATTATCTCTCCTAGCGCAGCGGCTACACCGACCGGCTTAACTGCAACGAGCTCAGCAACAAGCCTTTCAACCAACATATCATATGCGGTCCTAGAAGACCTGGTGAGTGAAAACCCCTTTCTCCTAGTCTGGTACTTACTCTAATTTTTCCATCTGGTGCTTTAGGACCCTAATCTCTCCCAGTGCAACTTCGGCATCACGACGAGCGTCATCGCGCTGAACGAGCGCCTCGTCTCGAGCCATCCTCATCGCGCGCTTCTTGCGTTTACCGTCATTCTTTTCCCACCTCGCGTAGTCACGATCATGTTCGGCCTCTTCGATCATCTTCAAGGCATCGCGGTAAGCCTCATTTCCCGAACTGAGAAGTTGGGCTCGTGTGGCTGAACGGCGAATCTGCTACAGAATCAGGAAGATATTGGCGTGTACTACGGCGCTCTCACCTCTTCAACGATATCGCTATTGAGGACAACGGGGGCTGCAAGGGAAGTAGAGGATATCAAAGAGGACATGGTATTTTGAGGGCAAGTAGCACAGTGCGTCAACGCGTTTCGACGCGAACTTTATAGATTTGTGAATGCATGCTGTCACATGATACTCACTTTCGTCCTCTCTCTTTCAGACTATAAAATCATCGTCCCCCTTCGACAACTCTTTCTTTCGCTTCGCCATGTCCTCCTCGTCAGAGCGGGGAACCTCCCCCCCCCTCTGATGGGGGACGCTCCTCGAGAGAGAACTCCCCTCAACATACTCAGCGTCCTCAGAGTCGGGCGCGATCCCCAATGGAAAATCGCCCAGGTACTATGCCTCGTTCGTCGTTCTCGAAGCTTGCCAAGGCCGTCAAGGCCAGCAAGGGTAAAAAGCGTAAATGCAAGTAAGTCTATGCCCACGATTCCACTTCATTATACTCACTGTGTCTTTTTGAGAACCGCATATGAGCTTTATCTCGAGTTTGCCCGCTGGGTGGCTCGAAGCATCAATCCGTATATTGACTTTCATAACGTTTGGACCATTGGGCTCGCATCGCTGGATGGTAGCGAAGATGACGAAAGTAGTAACGATGACGATGACGAGGAGACTGGGTAGGTTCAATAGTGCATATATTCACCTTACTGACACTGTTCTTAGGTTATTGGCTGCTGAACGCGCGCAGTGCCTCCTTGTGTTCAAGAAGCTCAAGTCCGAAATTCCCAACTTCATGGAAATGGTAGATTCGTTCCATGCTAAACCCAACATCTTGAAGGATCTCGCCGCCCAGGTACTCCTCCTTCTTATATGCTGGCGGCTGCTCACCATTAATCTATTTAGATGACTTCTGCCGCTCGACAGGCCCGAACCACTGACGTCTCAGGCCTCAAGGAAATCGGGCTTGATTATGTCAGGTCTATGCTTCCAGAAGGCCGCTTCGATCCTGATATCGACCCAAAAAGTCTCAAAAGCGAAACGCGTGGTTGGAACCACAAGCAAATTGCTGCACTCCTTGTCCCCATCAACCTCACCGATGAGTTCAAGGATGATCCAGACAGGTGAGTGTTCCATTCAGCACGTCGTCAGTGTCTTATGACTGCTTCAGAGTTATAGCCGACATTCTTGCAGGCAAACACGACGTCGGCGCCGACCTTTTCCCATCTTTCTTTTACCCTCCTTGTTAAGCACGAAGAAATGCCTAATAATAATATCCGACGTTAGCGATCGGAGCGGAGGAGAGCGGAGAAACGACGGATGGATGGAGTACGGAAACTCCGGTCGGGACCGACGGAGAAATGCGGAAGGGTGGAGTACGAGAACTCCGATGGAAGCCGATGGGAATAGGTCTTGGCCTCGAGCTTATGTGCTGTGCCTTCCACTGACGNGGGACCTGGATTTCGGGATNCGGCGGAGGAGGAACGAGATAGAGATCGAGTATAAGGATGTAGAGGAGAATTGGAGGGAAGCGTGAAATTCGATTATCAGACTGAGCAGAGAGGATACAGAGGTAGCGGATTAAATACTAAGAGTCCTAAGGGTCCGAGCGGCTATGGTAACAAAAGGTGAGAATAAATGTATTGTCCGGCGGAAGGGAGCGGAGGCGGAACAAAAGTAACTAACGGAAAACGGGGAAACAGAAAACAAGACGTCAAGGGTGTGACAGGCAGTATAGTAGCTATGTTACAGAGAATGGGCGATAACAATAAAGGAAAAATGAGGGGAACCGAATAGGAGATAGAAGAACAAAGTCCGACGTGATGCGACGTTACCGAGCGGAGGAAGTCAATGATCGAAATTTGGACAAGTCCAGTGAAAACGCGGCGCCGATCGGGGCTCTGGAGACCGGATATGACATGCCCACTGGGAAATAATGAGGTGGAGCTCTTTGTCTCTCGTGCTAGGCGAACATCGGGATGGTGGGTCTCTACGTGCTTCGGAGTCGTGTGCTGCTTTATGGATAGTTTNATTGTATAGAATATCTATACCTGTAAACGAAANAGTCAGTCGTGNCCNCGCCAACGTTGACGAAAAGTGACACCGAGTTGCCTTTTGCGGAAGCTCTTACCATTTATGGGTATGTTATTGATGGTCAGTTGAGTAACTTGAGTCTGGGTCAATTGCTGGATTAAAAAGTCGGAGGAGGCTTCAAACATGGCTCTGACGAGACTTTAAAGAGATGAATGTCAGAACGAAGGCAAGATATGCGCAATCTTGAACGTTCTCTGGAACCGCATACCAAAACTCTACCACGACAAACTCCGGTCGGCCGGAGCAAGACCGGAGGTAAGGACTTGAGTCAGCGTGATTAGTCAACATTACCATTGGCTAGCAGTGTGGCTACTGCAGCGACTTGAACAAGCCAAGTTAACTGTTAATCACAGGATTCGTGCATTCAGAAGACTTGCACTCAATTTATTGATTTGATGACGTACGCCAAAATTTCAGAAATCCTCTGGTTGTTTTCTTGAGGGCATGGAAAGGCTCGATAGTTCAATCCCGGCGACCGGAGGTCCCGGCGCAGACAGACACTGATGCCCGTCTACCTTGGGTGATCGCAGTTTGCCAATCTCCGGGTAGACAAGCGTTCTGTATTTCAAGCGCCTCACTTTTCAGAGGCGCCCTGAGAGGCGCTATATTGACATCAGCTGTAGCTGTTGGCACTCGACGAAGCACCAGTGATGGTCAGCTACTCCAAAGACCTTCCATCGTGACCGTAGTTAACTCTTCAGAATGGTTGCAGAATCGTAGCTTGATCGTAGTTGGGTCTCCTAAAGCCCATTATTTAAGAATATGATTGTTGACAGAAGAGTTAATCCTACAAAGCCTTAAGATATAGTTAACACAGGAACGTAGTAAATGAAGCGGAAAAAAAAGTCATAACACGACGAGATGACCACTTCTACTCAGTAGAATTACCATCCGAGTCATCACTCGGCGTCTCGACATCAACGCCAATCTCCGACCTCGCACTCCCAAGGACACTCCCAGAACTTCTCGACCCTCTGCTACTCGCCGATCTACTAGGCGGCAACGGAACCTGACTCGCAGCTCTCTCTCTCGCATGTTGCGCTCTCAACTCTTCCTGCGTAACAAACTCCCTCTTATCACACCTCAACACCACATATCCCGGAACCATAACACCGCAAACTCTGACTACAGCAACGGGATCATGTTCTAGTCCACCAAAAGCCGTCATTTGTCCCAAGAAATCTACCCTTTTCAGTCCGTCACCCATTTTACCTCCAGGAACATCTGGGTTTCTTGATCGGTTATACCGATACGCTTCTAGGACCTTTTTCTTCAAAGCGTTTGGTAGGACCTCGTAGTCGCCTTTTGATGTGAGTTTATCCATTGATTGAGCGATGGCTTCGATGACTTCACCGCATGTCACGCCGATATCGCGGTTGCGCGCTTTGACTTCGATGAGCCACGGGAAGTGCTCGGATACGATTTTTAATTGAGATAGGCGGGGGAAGGTTGCAGGTTCGTTTCGTCCCACTGACCATGAGACTTGGAGAGGGTCGCAAGAACGGTGTACGAGACTCGATTCCATGAGCATGTTCCATCGTAGGTACGTTTTATCTGATCCGGGGCCAGATTCTGGTACCGGCGTGAGTAAAGGGTTCAGTTCTAATCGCGCTTGGACGACTTGGAGCTGTAAAGCATCTAGCACCGGCCCATCTGCAAACCGAACATCGGTCAACATCATAACTGAGTGTAAATGATCAACTCACAATGTGGCCCAGCTGTAAACTTTGGCATGCGATCACCCGCCTCCTTATCATACCTCCTAGGTGGTTCATGCATTGAGGGCTGTACACCTGGAACAACGCCAGGCCAACCTCCACCTCCACCTCCCAAGGACGGAGCCAGACCCATACCCATACCACCACCACCACCCCAAGCTCCAATATCAGGTGAAAATCCACCCATACCACCCCAGGTTCCCCCACCACCAAGAGGGCCAGCAGAATATGGTGCACCGGAAGGCCATCCCCTCATCTGTCCACCCATTCCGCCCATTCCGCCCATTCCGCCCATTCCACCACCCATTCCATCCCACCCATTCCGNCCANNCNNNCCATTCCNCCCATNCCACCACCCATNCCACCCATTCCCCCCCAAGGGGATCCAGGCGGNACNTTNGGNGGTCCATGATGTAATGGCATNNTCCCTCCTCCTCCGTGCCATGGTGTNCCTTGNGGGATAACTGGTGCGTTNACNGGACCTCCTCCTCCCGGTGTCATTAATGGGTGTTTGAGGNAGANAATCNGGNTATCCTCGATAATCCGTCGATAGTCCACCNGGNCCAACNCCNGGNAATGGTGNATACCCACTCAGGCGCAGCNGANNGTNNTCCGCCTTGCGAANAAGGTGAATANGGGANAAAANCTNNCCCNGNATANGGTGTGCCTGCGCCNANANATGGCATNGAANATTGCNCTGGGTCTGGTGNGCCCCAGCCAGGNGGAGGAGCNCCAGCAGACGCAGGTCGAGAGCGCGAACGATTTGCTTGTCCTGCTGGAGGACTAGTTGGAATGACTGGAGGATGAACACCAAATTCTGGTGAAGGTGTCCCGAGCGGCGGAATGAAGGGAGTATTCTGTCCGGACATTCTGATAGTCTANATGATTCCGATGTTATNAACNAGGATCGTCGGTTTCCACAGTCTCGGTTAATGTCGGTGGAGCTGTAAGTTGAGTCGGGAGAATCGGTACGNGTGCGCGATTGCGGGTACGATTAGACCAAAATGGTATNTCTTCCTAAGTGTGGGTATATCGCGGGAGGCGGGAGAGGATTCGGGGAATCCAAACAATAGAGTTGNGCGAGAGTGAGNANGANTGAATGANGGGNTAGTCGGGTTGACTCGACGATCCCACTTGGAATCAACAGCAGGAAGTCAGAAGATCAGGTGAGCAGTGATGTTCAAGGCGAGCGGTTAAGCGACCTGCATTTAGATAAGATGAGAAAACCTGTGCGAAGAAGACGCTGACACTGCAGCAACGTGTTGATGACAGATCGCTGACTCACCGAGGGAATGAAGCGAGCCTGAAGATATTGCGAGGGGTATCCAAGAAACTGACTAGGTATGAAGGTCCGGAAATGAAATACGTCCTGAGAGTGTGGGTAAGGGGNAACAAATNCGCCNCGAGTCAGGAGTGNATCGNCGAGGGTCGGTGGCGGTAATAGTCANGGNACACAGTTCCAATTGTCCGAAACCGTGNTAATTGTCACGGTACTGCGTGCAAGGAAGATAAAATAGATGGTNGGGCACACNAATGACGAGTACTCCTGGTAAATCTGGATTAGTTTCTAATATTCATAGCACGAACGGCAGGGCAAAGGGGAACCATGACTTCTAGACTATTAGACGTACCAAAGCCCCTGAGCAAGCCCTTAACAACTTTTCTGNGGGCTGTGCGTTTAAATCATAAGCCACAATGGATGTACGTGAAGGCGCCTACTAACGATGGGTATCGTGGTATATCGGCTGTGGAGTCGATGATGGTCAATGTCTGTATCACTGAAGCGCCCAATCATCATGATCCTACCTTAATTCGAGGCCACTGAGAAAGAGGAAGNTTTGTCAAGGTTACTGCTCNGAGGAGCGAGCAATACTGAGTCGANCGCCCCGATTCCTATATTCGGTCNACGTGCATCATCAACTCAGATCGATCGATCGATAACACGTGAGTTTNAGTAAAGGGAGCCAACATNAACAACTCAGTAGACCCCTATTTACAGATGTATACTAAGTACATTNCTAACAAAACATACNGTCTCAGAAGCGGGATAAATCAANAGAGAAAAATGGTGCACAGATGAAGCCAGAAAGTACTCAGAAGTTCGTCAACTCCATGATGAAGATATTNGGAGCCTGGAATCCTAGCCTATTCTGCGCATAACGATCATCCTTCCTCATACCCTCAAAGAATATCCTGTCCTTGAGCCAATCTGTGAATCCGGTCNATGAGCATTTNAGANCGNACCGTNAAGNAGTGCNAATACTCACCAACTCGACGAACTCTGACNTTTCCCATCCCAGGATGTCCAAACCACCCTCCAGCAGGNGCCTGATGCGCCTGTGCAGCTCTCTTCACCTGTTCCTGACCTCTCGCAGAAAGCGAGCCCATCTCTGCATCCGTAACCCCATTCTCCGTGTACCTGGTAGCCCAGTTATGCCGGTCAGTCATTCCATCCACCCGAAGAATCGAAGAACAGCTAATACGCACTCTTTCCAAATGGCAGTNCAAACATCCGANAATGTAACACCCTTGTCATTCTTCACAGTTGTACACCACGGACTGTGATCAGAGATGATATACAGCTGTTCCACTCTAGGCAACACAGCCGGTTCGTCTTTNGCTACAAATTGCGATTCTCGACCNTCTCCGTCTCTCGCAGCACCTATATACCANATAAATCAGTTTCAANGCCNGCNTTTTAGANGANNGNGTAAGGAAAGGGNNAGTACCNGANGTGATCTCGAGCACAAGTCGGAATCCAGGTGCTTTCTGTTGTAGAATCGGATGAATCTCAAGATCAGGTTTGAGTAGATAAAGGTCTGTTTGTGTGAGCACTGGCCCATCTTNGAAGGTATATGGCGTATCAGTTNATGTTGAACGNNGAGAATACCGAAGANGAAGGCTCACAGGAAGTACCAGGAGCCCACTTGTTCACTGTAATAGGTGCGGCCATAATCTATCGNNGTCTANANTGTAGAATCCTGTGTCGAGGATGGNAAGNTGGTGGTGGAAGTCTTTCGGGTTCAACAAGAAGAAATTTCTCGGCTCTTAATCAACCAAGGCTAATGGCGTCGAATGCCCAAAACCCTAACACCACAAGAACAACNGCNCNTTAGNANCNGCCTCATACACCNCCTCCGAGGACACNCACGAATCAGCACTCACCGAGTCACCAAAGTCAAAGAACAANGTGGTCAGNTAAAACGCACACGANCCTCGTGGCCTGTCAACTCAAGGAAATAACGGGAAAGGAGATGATAATGATGATGTCGGAAGAGTCAGAAGCGCCTACNNGAACCCAATTGTCGGAANTAAGTAATCTGATCAGTAATGNGCTGATCAGCCGCATCATCACTAGTCACNTTATGGAAATCAAGCGCTTAGNTGTTAATCAGACTCCCTTTGACTCGAGCACGACGCGGTCACGAGTTTCTCGATCGCAAACTGTTCGTTCGCCACTTTAAGACGTGTNTGTATATNGCAGATACGTGATAAATATACGAATACTAGTGACCTTTAATCACGGGGAAACTANTAAGTATCAGAAAGACATAAAGAATGACGAGACAATGATAATGAACACAACAATGCTGGTATCCTACACTACGAAGCAANAAAANCTCAAACCATGAAAAAAAGCACTGCGGGTTATTAAAATAACACTTGNAAGAGCTATTCCTTCACTTGTCGGCGAANCCAGAGAAAAATNAAACNCGAAACCCAGAAAGANAAANCAACGAGAGCGAGAGAGAGGCTCGGCATCAACNTCCAAGAANTCTCTCACCTCAAACAGTAACAACGACAACAGCCGTATCATCAATCCAAGCCTCATCCATATCCAACGTCAACACCTTACTCACACTAAACCGATCATCACCCACACTCCTCCTCAACAGCCTTAGCGCCATATTCCCTGATCCTCTCACATCCTCCTTGACGCCGCTCCCACCCTTCCCTCCTTCACCAACTTCACCCAACGACCAAAGCTCCATCATCCCCCTGGCCCAACTCTCAAATATCCTAGTTGGACCCTCACTAGAACACAAATCCGTAAAGCCATCAGACGCAAGTACAAGGAATGTCGGCCGTTGAACTGTATGTCCCTCTGGTTCGACTTCACCCGGCCGATACGAATATTTNGCCAAGGAATCAGTCGAAGCAGGAGTAAAAGTCAATTGCGGNGGCGGCGGTGGATCAGTTGGCGCCCTTCTTAGCTTGCGATGTGTAACCTCAGGTTGCGCAGTGATATAGGGCGGCGTTTTATTCCGTTTTAGGAATGCTTCCCAAGGAGAGGTGTTGCTAAAGCCAGGGAGCAGATTATAAAGTACTCTTCGAGTAAATGCAGGCGGTTGTTTAAACGGGATGTCGCCTAGACCTANAAAGAGAGAAGTCCTGTCAGCCCTGCGTCGAATTCAAAGCCACAACTNGAAAAACAGCCATAAATGTTTTTTCCGCANANCAATATTACCCGAAAGGGGTACGTAGGATGCGCATCAGAAAAGATACATCTAGATAGGGCATAAAGAAGCCGAGAACCATGATGCAATGCGGGGTTCACAAGTGATGGCATGNTGAAACGCTGAAATTAGCGNAATTGAGTTGACCGGAACTNGTCACATCNACATCTGCCATTGGTCCAGCTGACTGAGCCTCGACGACGCCCAGTGCGCGGTCATCCGGTGGAAGCCCAAAGACACCTAAATATAGGGACAGAGTACTCACAACGAGTAGGNGCGAGAGCACCAAGCACGCGTCGATTGAGGATACATTCATCCTCGCCAGGATGTTCGGCTCGTATCCGTTCAACCTCAGCGTCGTTATCACCATTATGCGCATTTGTCAGAAAGTCAATCTGCCAGTCCTTGACGCCCTCATCATCCGGGGTAATCAGAACTATGAATAAACCGCACAAACCCGAAGTCAGCAACTGAGCAGGTCAACGTAATCCATCGGCAAACACCTACCCGCCTGACAGTCCCCCAGGTTGGCGACCCAGAGGTTGACATGGTCTGGGTCGACGAGGGCAACGAGTGCTGTTGTGCCGTGCATGCATAGTCTCGCCTTTCGCCAGTTTGCACCNCCCAAGTGTTGATCNTTAATTATCCGTTTGATTTCCGCGTCTGAGTACTTTTCCAACTCCTCNACGGATCCTCCNAAGAGATCCAGCACATCGTGCGCAATAGCATCATCAAAAGCGAGAATGGAACGCGAGAAGAGGTCCCCGACATATTCGGGTGTCAGCTCTTGCTCCGGTTCCTGTTCGAGGGCGGTTTGTAAGAACTCTTGGACAATAATAGGCAAATGATAGGCGACGTGTTCGACGGTCACGTCCCCCAGGTGGCCTAACGATACAACGACGAAACCNGTCAGAAACAAAGACAAAGTGAGAGAGTAATAGCGCACCATCGAAGACTCCAGTCAAATTCCACTTCCGCCCTCGAAGGTTGATCTCAGTGACGACGTATCTGTCCTGCGTCCGNGTATTGGGCGAAGGCTGAAAGTTGATTGAATCCGCGCGATAGCCTTTCTCCTGATCAAAGACAACAGAGTGCGGCTTCGCAAGCTCTTTTAGTTCGCGCCAGACGTCCTTCTCCGAGAGAACCTGATACTGGCGAGGCCAGGGGCCGTCTTCGGGTCCACATCTCGACCCGGGGATGTCTTCAGAGTACGCCCAACTAGCTGCGGCGGGTGCCATGGGTCGTCCTACAAGCATAGCCTTCAAGTGGGAAGACNGAGGAAAAGCGACAGGGAGAAGGAACTTGGGGGAGGAGGGAGAGGGGACGAGATGAAGGGTCAGGAAAGAGACGAGGTTGGCTCATCGGCCGGGGATTTCAAGGAATCATTCAGCGTGCGCTCATCACAATTCTAAAATATAATTAATTATGACGACTATTTTATTTCTTCACACGTGATCTATGTTACGGCCCGCCAAGATCCCTTCATCTCCGGAAAGGATTCCGCGACTGACTGCTGCTCCCAGTCGCGCCAGGCTGCACCCAGCTACCGAGAGGTTCCGTCGCGAGAAAAGGAGCTGCTCCAGGGTGCTCACCAGCCTGCTCAACCGCGTCCACAGGTTTAGCTGCCCTAACAGACCTAGCGTATCGCTCTGCATCAGTCTCCACGTCAACCAACTTCCTCTCAGAGATAGACTTCTTCGAAGCCGTACTCCTCGTGGCAGCAGACTTGGTAGTGCGTAAACTTTTGACCGAGATAGAATGCTCCCTGACAGGTACCCGAGGCTCCGGTGCCTTCCTCCGTTCACCTGTGATCTCCGAAAACAAAGATCGACTACGGAGACTCGACCTCCTCGACCCATACTCCCAACTCGAACGTTCATCAGCATAAGCATCAATAAGCCCATCCACTGTCGGGTCAGGATGTTCCGAGACGACATCATCTCGATACCTCGGAAGCCTTTCTTCCTTTTCCGAACGAACACCATAGGCACCCCGCTGTTTCCTTGCGAAAACCCGTCTCCACCATGATCCGCCTTTCCCGCCAAGAACACCTCTTTCCGTAGCCCAAACTCTTGTCCTTTCCGCCCTCTTCTTTCTCGCATGCCTGCGCCACACAATGATCACCAGAAGCACCAAGAATAGACAGCCCAATACCATCAGCAGGATCTGCCACCACTCCAGCTTGTTCTCGACCTTGATCTTCGTAGGATCTGAAAGACCCGGAATGGTAGGCTCTGTAGTATTTCCACCAGTGCTCGAGTTCGTAGGGGCGACTACAAGATCGCTCAGACAAATACCGAGCCCTTTCAATGTCTCGCAACCTCCATTACTCTGAACGCACTTGCCCTGGCGTAAAACCTCTCCATCGGTGCAGCTCAAGCACTGGCTTGCTCCTGAACCGGAACAGGTGGTGCAGCTACTATCGCAGCTCTGACAAGTGTTCGAGCTCTTGTCATAATATTGGCCCTTCGCACACGTCTGCAGACATCTCCCGCCTTGGAGTACAGGTCGGCTGGTGGGACAAGCCGTGCACTGGTTGAACCCTGGGCCTGAACACGTCGCGCAATCGGGATGACATGAAGTGCAGTTTGATGATCCAGTCGCAGCGAAGGCGTTGGAAGGACAAGAGGAGACACACGTGCCATTGGACGCGAGTTGACCGCCACTGCAGGTGAGGCAGAAATCCGCCGAGCCAGCGCAGGTGCTGCACGAGGAGCTGCAAGCTGTAAGGCACAAGGTAACTAGGTTAGATAACAGTTGGCAACATTAACGTGTTGTGACATACGAATACAATTCAAGTTGTCTTGTGGCGACACAAACGTTCCAGCAGGACAACTCTGCACGCATTTTCCTTGCGAAAGTACGAAGCCAGGCAAACATCCAGTACATTGCAACTGGTCAAACGTCGAAGCAACGCTGAATCCTGGGATCGTGCACGACGTGCACTTGGCCGGACAAGCTAATACACATACGTTAGAGGTCACCATTTCAACCCAAACAGAAATACTCACCATCACACTCTCCCTTGTTATTATTCGCCAACAACCCAGTTGTCCCTTGACACGCCCCATCTCCATTCGCACTAACACAATTCCCATTAAACATGAAGCTCCCCGCCGCACAAGTAATACAATCATTCGACGTAGCACCCGAACAGGTCCTACAAGCCGTCGAACAAGGCGAACACGAAGCACCGTTGCTAAAGCTCCCATCTGGACATGTTTGTCCAGACGTTGTTGGTTGCTTCACAAAATCGCATTTTGTATTATCCGCTGAGTTGACCGAGAACCCAGATTTGCATTGGGTGCATGTACCAGTCGTATCCGCGCATTGCGTACATCCAGGTTCACAAACTACAAAAAAAAACTCCCATTGAGCACATCCTTGCCGCGGAATGAAAACGCAGAATTCGCTTACCCTGACAATCCCCACTCGAAGTCAAATAAAATCCATCCTGGCAAACCGAGCACTTCCCACTAGCCCCGTCCTTCCACCCAGCATTACAAGCACACTGTCCGCCCGTCCCGCACTGTCCATTCACACACCCACAACTCGCCGGATCCCCTGTAACATTTGTCTTCAAACACCTCCCTGTACCTTGGATCCCTTCATCGCATTGTGCACAACCACTCGGACACTGTGTGCACTGAGGGCCAAAGAACCCAGGGGCACAGGCTTCGCAAGATGAACCTGTGAATCCCGGAGCGCAAACGCATGTGTTGGTTGTTGGTGAACATAAGCCGTTGGATGAACATGTGGGATTACATGTTGTCGAGACGATGTCGAATATGCTGAACGTCGAGGACGATGAAGAGGAAGAAGAGAATGGAAGTTGAGTAGCATCAGGAACCGAATCCCAAACAACCACACGATCACTCCCCGTATTCGATCCACCCATAACAACATACATATCATCCGCCAACAAAAACGAAGCCGCAGAAATCTGCGAAGGTTGTGGTCCACTCGCATTAGTGACCACCTCTGGCGTTTCTGGATAACCAGAATAGGTAGCTTGTCCGGAGTATAAGATACCACTGTATACCGTCATGCCAGGAGACAATGACAGGTCAAGTGGTAGAGTCGAAGGACTGAATCCTCTAGTGGCATTCTCGAAGCCGGGCGAGGGAGAGAGTGAGGCACCGGAGGCGGTGAGGAGGTTATGTAGGAGTTGAGGGTTCGTCGAAGTCGTGTAGCTTCCGGGGAGAAGCTGTAGAGATACAGGTGCATTAGGTGCGCTCAGCTTCGCGCCAACTGTGTTGATAGAGTCAACAATGAGCTTCTAGAAGAGACAACGACAGGGGCGTACGAGTGATATTAGAAATGCCTTGAGCGCATTGTCCAGCAATGCAAACGACGCTCAACGATGACTGCGCAGCTAACCACATTTTGTCAGTAACAGAGCACTCTCCTCGGGGATAGAGTACTCACCAGCAGGATTAGCCATAAGAATGGCACATAGGATAGAGAATAGCATCGAGACAATCATGACAATATCGTTGAGAATATGCAAGAAAAAATGCCAAGAATTATACAAAAGTCTGTGTCACTGATACAGTCCAAACCACAATGCAAAGAAACGAATGTGAAGCTGGGTCGTCAACAATCAACGATCCAGTGTCCTGAAATCCTGTAGAATATCAATCCACGATAACCAGCGTCGTCTAAGAGAGAGTTCAAGAACGAAGAAGCCAAACCCGGAGCGATTTTGAAAGGGTGGGTCGGGGAGCAGCCCCGGTAGTCCTGACAGCAAGTAGAAAGGCACCACAAAGGAAGCCTTTGTTCTTCAATTATACCATCGTTAGCGTTAATCGCCACGACCCCGAAGTTCATTGTTCAGAGAAAACAATGGTCGCGATCACGTGGGCAATGGGTGGTGTTTGTTCTTCTTTGATTGGAATGTAAACAACCTTCTTTGAGTAGCTCAGATACTATTTACGGAAGTCCCCTGAGCGATGGACGGAGGTAGACCGTAGCAAAATGGTCTGAGTTTGAGGATCGCCGGGTGAGAAATCGGCGGGGTGGCGCGCGAAGATAGGAGCCGGGAGGAAGTACAAGGTGTTCATGATATCCTGGAGTATTGGTGGTTGATTACAACCGTCGTGGTATCGCTGTTTCGAACCTACTGCGGTCTGTACGTCAGATGGTCGATACGTAAGTATTGGGATAGGGTGAAGAAAATGAACATGTCGAAGTCGTGACTGGGGCCCGATTATTGTTACAGTTTGTACTTCTATTATTATCAATCTATTGCTAAATCGTAAAATTGAGTAACGAACATTGTGCCACTGTTTAGATATCGTCACCCACTACACGATCCGTCTCCCATCCATCTCTAGGAAGCTTCCTCGCTATCACCACACAAGCACATGTCATCAAGCTCAGCACCGCATAAACGGCATATCCACCCATCCACCCCCGACTAATTGACACCCCCAACATAAATGATGTAAAGGTCGACCCAGCAAGTCTAGAGGCAGTCACAGGAACCTGAGTTATCCCATTGATGCTCCCCAGAGAGGCTTTACTTGGAGATGACTGCGTAATATAAATGTATATGCATGCAAAGCCGCAATCAATCAGAGCAGTAAAACAAGACTGGATGATCAGGAGAATCCAAGTGATCGCCTCAAGACCAGAATTTGTAGGATCGGCAATGTCTGGCTGCTTCGCAGAGATATTCATGAGGGGGAAGAGCAGGAAAGTCGGGATATGTGCGGCAATCGCAATCATGAGTGCTGTCCGCAATCCAAACCTGCGGATGAACGATCCAACCAACAGAGACTGAGCGACACTGCTAGTAATGCCTCTTATGCTCTGTATCAAGCCGATACGGGCAGGAGTGAGACCAAGACCACCATCGGAGACGGACATTGAAAGGAAGAGAGGGTGGAGAATGAAGCCTCCAACGTACACGACTGAAAAGGCGATGTAGTTGAGCGTTGTAAGTATAACGCGTGGTGTCATGAGTGACCGAATCTCCACGGGGTCCGGCTTCGGTTCCACATCGCCTGTAGATCCCTCGATGCTTGATGTCTTTAAAGTCAGCGTCTATGGTACATTCACTAATGTTGGACAAATCTCAAGAAAGCACCAAAGCTCACCTCCCGTAACCAAAAGCAGACCATGAGCAAACCCAGAACAGTTATAGCGGTGACTGTCACCGAGGGTAGAAGAAACGGCAATTTCTCCCAAATGTCTCCTAGAAAGGTGTTCGGAAAGCGGAGGTGAGGGTGCACGAGATAGCCTCCGACGAGAGGGCTAGAGGTCCGTCAATAATCCAGTAATGTCGGAAGACTATCGTGGACGTACCCTAATGCCGAGCCAATTGTGGACGGAATATGTAACATTGCGAACGCAGCCGCACTATTTGTGTCATCAGTGATCTCCCCGACCACACATCTAATGGCAGCTTCAGTATTGTTGAGTCCCAGATAAATCGCTCGACTATGGGATGGGATGAGTTCCACCTCATCCGCCGAAGAATGTCATCAAGTGTACCTTATTACGAGAATCCAGACCTCCGAAGATAACCCAACCAACAACGCTGAAGCTGCGAGAGCAGCAGCTCCAGTGGCAATGACAGGTTTTCGCCCAATCCTGTCCGATAAGCGACTCCAAAACATGATCATCAAAATTGAAGTTGAGTACGTCACTACCTCCTGTTCCCAGTCAGCTAGTGAGACTGTCAAGCATGAGCAGAGATAGAGTAAGAGACACACCAGAAAACTGAGAAGATACGCTGCCCTTGCTTGATCACCACTGGCAAGCCGCAACAACAGCTGTTGTAAGGTGAGAAAAAGTGTACATTAGTCAGAGGCAAGCTTTGAGTACACACCTCGTTCAGAAAGGGCAATATGAAGAAAACACCCATGCTTTCTGAGAACCTCATGTACATCAGGATCGAGAGTTGACCCAGAGGCAATGGGGTAACCAGAGCT
>JANIEX010000605.1:0-25396 GCA_027627405.1 Leucocoprinus birnbaumii | reverse complement strand
TGAGTATGCTGCCGGCAGTCATGTAATCCAGTATTGTTTGAGGAATGGAAGAATGGCGGCATAGGAGCTTGGAAACAGTGTAACTCTGCGAGATAGAATTCATGGCGGGACAGGGCTGCGCAGTAGACTCACTATGGAATGATTTCAAGTCTACTCTGGGTGATGGAATGAGTAGGCGGCCGCCGCTCGGCTCGCTGTCCGGTGCCCTTTTACCCAGTGTATCCCCATTATGCCCTTTTGAGGGTAAATGTACTCAGGTTCGGTGGCAAATGGCAACGAACTCGGAAACACGCTGGGCATTATTTGGATAGCAAATAGGGAACCCTCTTTGAACCCTCTTCCTGCGGAATTCTTGCCAGATTAGAGGAAAGCGGTGCATTCACACTATATAATTAGTCAGGCAGGCGGATCCGGAATGTTAACTACTGATATTGCGAGATTCTAGGCGGCGGTCAATCAAATGGTCATTGATTCATTCGAGAATCGAGATTTTGCCAGCACGATCACGTGAGTTACCGCGTCTACCTACCCTAAACACACGCCCTGCAATAAGTGGCAATCTCCTGAAAGTTTCTTCTTCCGTACCATTGCGACCGTAGAGTAAATTTGTAACTGAGTGCATGAGCTGCTCATTTATAGTATTTAAGTACAAAACCTAATTTGTTCCAGATGTCGACTTCAGTATGTCTTGAGAATGTATAAGTTCGAGGATATTTTGAGGCTCACGCGCTAAGCAGTTTCGTTCAGCTAGAATTGCCCGTTCTTTGACTCGTTCTGCAGTACGTGCGCCAGTCCAATACGTGTTTGACCTCGCTGAGAAATGCCAGAGCTCCGCTGCCGCCCGCCCAGAAGTTTGTAATGCCATAAAAAGGCTAGCGCTACTACTCACCTCAAATGATTAGGGAGAGGCAGTCAATGCTGACGGGACCCTCAAGGATGCCAGTGAAATTGTCTGGTACAATGATCCAGATGACATTGAGCCAATAGTTACAGTACGTGCTTCATTTTTTATACGTGTTTGATCTTGCTGAGAAACACCAGAATTCCGCTGCCACCCGCTCAGAAGTTTGTAATGTCATTGAAGGGCTGGCACTATTACTCATCTTGAATGATTAGGGTGAGGCAGTCAATGCTGACGGGACCCTCAAGGATGCCAGTGAAATTGTCTGGTACCATGACCCAGATGATACCGCACCGATAACCCGTCCTCAAGTAAGTCTTGACATTCTTTATTGCGAAGCGGCTGATGATTTACTACACCAGCTGAATGACTCATCAAGGTCCCAGACAGTGAGTACCTCTCCTTATTCAGATTGTAGCTCATTATTGCTAGAGAGAAGCTGCCCAAAGAATTCCCGATAACAATGGCAATAAACCAAATCTGGAGGCCGGCGTAAGGAGTGGTATTTCTCGCTTGGACCTACTAGCTGAATTACTGGAAAGGCTGGAGCTAGAAGAAAACAATTGTTTGGATGGTTTGATATCGAAGCCGAGTCGGACGGTGAAGAAGATTTAGAGGACGAGGATAATGAGGGGAGTATAGTGGAGGACGACGACGGTAAGTTGGCGGCTGATAATCAGATGTACCCCTGGAACTCATTCCAGCGCTTCAGGTTTCATTGTCAGCGACCAGGACCTGGCTGAAGAGTCCTTCAGATATCCACGCCACGGCCTTGAGGATGAAGTCCGGCGAAATCCCCTGGCGGATGAAATGCTGGAGCGATACACTCATCGAATCGAGGACCAGAAAGCACTCAGAGCTGCAATGGCAGCTTCCAGCCTTTCAAAAGACGGCGAATCAGAGGACTTACCTGGTAAAGGGAAGTCAACTTGTGGGTATTCCGAAAAGCCTCTCCCACCTCGAGAGGGTGATTGGGAGTTGTGGGAAGTTCCTGTTAATGTGAGCATAGTCTAGAGATATGTTCTGTTGTCCTTTATTCTCATCATTCTTCAGGTCGGCATTGAGGAAGCGGCGGTCTATCGGCTTTTCAACCGAACCAGCGACAGAAATTACTATCGCGGTGAACCTCCCCGAAGTATTTTCTCGGCGCCTGGTACTATGGGTCGTATTTATATCGAGGCATATCAATGGTCGGACGTGGCGCTGCTCTGCAAACAGATATATGGGGTCCGATGGTGGGAATCGCGCGCTATCACCTTTCACGAAGGAATTTCTATCCTCAACAACCCTGCCCCTTTCTTTTCACCCAAAACACACAGTTGGGTGCGCTTGAAGTGTCGGCCCTACCGGAACGATCTTGCATTTGTTCACTACGTCCACCAGCGTTCTATGGAGTTGATTGTTGTCTTGGTGCCGCAAATCTATTACTCCCCAGAGAAGGAAGCTTCAGGTGCTCCGCCGACCAAGCGCCAGAGGAGAGCAAACCTTCAGGCTATCCCAGCTGCGCAACTTTTTGACCCGCAAGAGGCTGCCAAAGTATCGGGTCCAAAGGCCGTCAGGAAACCAACAATCACCGAAGCTACGACTCCAAAGAGGAAAAGGGTTGCCCAAGTAGCCCAGTACTCGTACATGGGGCGCTTTTTCGATGCTTCTGGTTATCTCATTCGCATCGTCTCACCGAACGCGTATCACCACGTTGCCATCCATCCAATGGTTGAGGATCTCAAACCGTTCCTCTCCTGCCCCACTATTCCTTCTGATATCCGAGTTCATGCTCTTCAATTGGCTTCTGCACGTGAACTTGAGGAGGGAGACACGGTCAAGTTGCTCTCAACTGTTTATGCGGGCTGCATTGGCACCATTGAGGGGTTTGCTGAAACGCATACATATGTTCGCTTGTGGGGCAATTTCAAGGTGCAGGTGCCGTCCCATCAGCTTCGTCGCAATTTCAAAATCGGCGATGAGGTGAGAATCAAAGCTGGAGAATTCTGCGGCTATGAGGGGTTTGTCCTAGGCATTGATGATCAAGCCATGTCTGCCGTAGTATGCAACCCTAAAATCCATGTGCGAGGGCCCTAATTCGTTGTAATGGGACACTTTTAACGGTTTTATATCTGTAGCCTAGTCATGTCACCTCCGAGGTTATGTGCCTGGAATTTGTCACAAATCACCTTCAACTTGGGCAACCACCCACTCCATCGCCAAACTTGGTACTCAAACTTGCGGACTTGGTGGACAGACCAGATTATGGTTATCTGGAGCGGTTACCAGTCGTCGTCGTAAAAGGCCCCCTCAAAGGATTATTTGGCAAAGTTGTGACCGTGAGCCATACCGGAGTTGCAACAATTGAAATGAGAGCAGCCTACATGCAGTCCCGGAAGGCTCTACAACAAGTTCGGAGGGAATATTTGGCCTATGAACTGTGAGTCACTGTTTTCTCTCATGAGATTTCACTGACGAGGAACCAGTCAAACCAATGAATGGTATACCTTCGATGAGAACGATACTCTGGGCGTCATAGCTAAGCCAGTTTCCAACATTCACTCCCTCATTCAACCTGGTGACCTTGAAAATCCAAGGAGCAAGACACCGGAACCCGATCCAGCGGACGCTATGAGTATGCTGAACCTGTCATTCTGGGAACCAACTCAGCCGACTGCCTCTGCCGAAATATCCCGCAGTGGGTTTCTCCTACTTCTCTACATCAATATCTGATAGCTAGTCAATTTTAGGAACCGTGCCTCAGGATCTCGACGCGTGGTACGCGCTAAATAGTGAGTCCACGTGTCAAAGTATTGATTCCTTGCGCTGATTCTTCGAAGCATCATCAAACACGAGGGACCAGGAGTCCAATCCCTGGAACCTTACTATTACTAACAAGGCTGAGCCAGTGTTACCCGGAGCTCCGGCTTGTGTGGAGCCTTGCATTCGTGGGTTCTAACCCTTCATTCATGGATTTAGACTAACTGGAATTCAGCCCAGGATTTCTGGATCACCAGCCTGCCTTTCCTCAAGAAGTTTGGCCGATTGCGCGTAGCAGTTGACAGTAACAAGCTCTTTGAAGGAGGTCTTTATGACGGGAAGCGAGGAATTTATCGAAAAATCAACGGATCTTCTGTTGAGGTTTACATTCACGGCGATGTCCAACGACAAGTCTCTATTCCCCATCAATATGTCAAACCTGTACCACCGTCAAAGCCGGGTCAGCTAGTTCATTGCTTGGAGCCTGGGAAGTGCTTTGGATCTCGGTTCATGGTGCTTGAATACTGGGGTGATCAGTGTAGGCTCACAGCTCATGCCGGAGGTAACAAGGGGTCGTGGCTACATTCTGCTCTGCCCGACATGCTTGCTCTTGCTTCAGACTTCGATTAGAATGTGCTTCCGTGTTGTATATAGATTTTGTGACTGATGATCAACGTTTGACTGATGATAATCGGGTGACCGAGATATTGATAAGAATGTCATTGATCCTTCTCTTCCTGTCTCTTCCTCATCCTTTTGCATTTCTCGCTAATCTATCATGAGCTCAACGGAAAAAAACACATCCCTAAAGGCATCAAGAACATCGATAAAAACAGACCTCCCCCCAATAAAAAACCCAGATTACAACCAGAACCTACTGAGGGCAGTGGAGGGTCAAGCTCGACGTCGGTGGCAATTGAACAAGCAGTCGAGGAGCTAGAAACGCTGGAAAGAGTCAAGGAAATAGAGAGACCTGAAGGCACTGAACTCGGTGATATCGGTTCTAAAACTCAACGTTCAAAAGGAGATCAGGTGCGTGATTAATTCATTATACGTATAGTTTCTGATCTACTTTGTCAAGGCGATGTCAGCAAGGATGGCACCTTTCACAGAAGAGGTGTTGAGTCTCATTCAGGGCAAAATTATCGGGAGAGAAGCCGACTGCCGGGTCCAACAGATATGCCCGTGCGGCAGTGGTAGTCCGGCTCACTATCGCTGTCTCGAATGTTTCTATTCGATTCCAGTCTGTTCAACCTGCATCCAGCGGCAGCATGTTAAATATCCCTTTCATCACATTCAAATGTGGACTGGTACTCACTTCAAAAAGGCATCCCTTCATGACCTTAACTTCACACTATACCTCGGTCACGATGGTCGGCCATGTAAAGTCGGAGGAGGAGCAGCGATCAATTTTGTTGTGGTCCACACGAATGGTGTGCACGAGCGGCGAATTTCCTTTTGCTTATGTTTGCCTCCCCGCCATTCATATGATCGACTCTGCCAGCTCGCCAGAAATCGACTCTTTCCACCGACTGTAGAAAATCCTCGAACTGCTTTCACTTTTGATGTTTTAGAAGATTTCCATCGCCATTCCCTCAGTGCAAAATCATCAGCATATGATTACTATCAGGCACTCAAAATGCACACAAACGCTGCCTTTCCTGACCTTGTGGAGGTCAGTTAACTGATCAACGCGCTGAGGTCAATCTAACGTCTTATTCTAATTTAGGACCGCTACAGTTCATTTATGCTTGTTATGCGATTTTGGCGCACTCTGTCCCTCAGGCGGTGGGCAGGTATAGCCCACAAGATCTATGAGATCTTAAAGCATCGGCGTAAATATTCATTGGCCATCTATTGCCCAGCATGCCCTGAGATTGAGTTCAATGTTGATGGTGCTGCCGTGATGGCCGCTCCTGAGTCAGATACGTATGTAGCTTTTCTTGGGATTGGCAGTTACTAACAGTCTGGACAGTCATCTCTTCACCCTCTTCCTGTCTCTGGACGGCAATTTCCGACTGCAGAGAAAGCGGAAGAACAACAATCCTAATGATGTGGCCCTGAACGGTGGACATGCTTATTTTGTCGAGCAAAATGCTTTCAAGACATATATGGAAACCGTCAAGAAAAGAAAAAGAAGAAGTACGTCCTTTGCAAGTAGCTGCAGAGCACCTGAATGATCTAGCTATAGAAATCAACTTGTGTTAAATTGAAAGCAGTTGATCAACAAGCTNGNGCAAGGTTCAAAGACGCAGCNGTTACCGGTGTTGTGGGATGCCAGTGNGCTCGCCATCTGATCTGGGTTGCTCAGGGGATGGTTGACCTTGATAAGGGAGAAGCGNGAGTCNCTGCCGCTTCACCCCCTCCTCTATNGTATCTGATATGTTTCTTAGATACGCGAAGACTGACTATGCCCTTGCCCATGCCCTTGGGATGGAAGCACTGCGGCAGCGCTGGATCATGGTCAGTTATGACATTTGGTGCCAGTATCACGTCAACCTTCCNCGCCGGTTTCGCGAACATTTTCNGCAGCTTGAAGAGGCGGTGACGAAAATGAGGGGGGCTATTCCTAAGATGCATATAGAGAAGCACAAGTGGGAGTGTCAGATTTACCATTCCTTCGTCTACAAGCCGTACTCNGCCATGACGTATGGTGAAGGAATTGAGAGCACATGGTNGGAACAGAACCACGCAGCTAGTTCAACCAAAGAGCTCAATGAAGGACACCNCCATGATACCCTTGATGATTTCAACGGTTATTGGAACTGGTGCAAGTTTATCAAAATTGGTTGGCTCTTTCCCCTAACTCANAAGGTGATGACTGACGACCGTTAGGTTCGACTTTGTCAGCTCAGGCAAAACGCTGGCACAAGGAACTTCNCNATCATAAAGTTTCTTTCGATGCTTTCACGCAAGCGGTACCTGATGAAACACTTGCGGAGTGGACGACCCATGTCNAGGCCTCGAAGTCTGACCCGTCTTTGTTCGAACCAAGGGACAGAGGTATATGTTTTCTCCTTACATCTGCCTATCTAATTCTATGGTTAGGGACGTCCGAGCTTAAGGCCTATGCTGAGCTAGTTGGTGAAGAAAGTGAAGGAGACTTTGTGGTCTGTGATTTCATTNGNCGAGGACTAGAGCTTGAGGACCTCCTGTTCGTCACCATTGATTCTAATTAATTCTTTGCCTGTGCTTAGTGCTTTCTAGAATCAGTGCCAAGGCNGGATCCCCCAGCAATGNCGATATTGATGTGGNCGATGAAGATGAAGACTCACCACCCTCGTTGAGGAATTCTTTGCAGGAATGGCGCTCACTTCAGTTGAAATTATTTCCCAGTCTGCGCCCCCTTCCCCTCATTGATGAGGACCATCTGGAACAAACCAAANTGTGCTTGCCGTCCTCGTACACGGCCCAAGATNGGGATACTCTTGGCCTTGAAGAGGCCACTAGATGCGAGAAGAAGCTTNGGCGAGGTCGTGCTCATGATATCTTGCGCACACTGCGAGAGTGGATCCACCGCTCGGATTATGTCNGGGTAGCCAAAAATTTAGGACCAATTGGGCNGGAAACTCGCAGCTATACCAATTCCGGTTACAAGGAAGCTGAGGAGCAGAAAGCCCACCTCCTTTCCCGCTACCAGGAAACATACCGGCTTCTTCAAGCCCTTGATGCNGCCACNGATCTGAATCCCCTAACATTGGATGATCTATGGGTGAAAAGCCCTTTTGATCTCCACAAAAAGGGTGACTCATCAAGGCACAATCCCTGGTACTGGTCAATTGGCAAGCCTGAGGATATGACTACCGACTCTTGGTTGCTGGAAGGTTGGTTTCTTTTCTCTTTGCATCAGGATACATTAACATTCTCATTGATGATTGTAGTTGAGCGNGCTCGCTGGTTCNGTGAACGAGCACTTGTTGATCGGATCCAGNAGGAACTGGAGCTTCTCANTGAAGAGTTCCGGCGGTCTGTTGTGTCCTTGAGTCNAATGTCCTCCACGTGGACAGAGTTGGCACAGAAGAACNAGGGCCAGCCTGGGTTCTCTGCCTACGCTCACCGACATGCAACCATGTACGCAGCAATGTCTGATAAGGTTTCCAAGCAGTGGAAGGATGCTCAACAGTGGCTTAAGGTCAGCNATAGCCCCCCAAAATGTNGGTACAACTTATCCCANTATCACACATCACTAATCCNGCTCCATTTATCTAAANCTAGAGCTCTCGGCTAGGCCCAGTTCTGCTTCTGAAAATTCAAATCTANGTCGTTCATTCTCAACTATNGTCACATGCCAGCTATTTGNACTCTACTTTGCTTGTCAGATTTCTTGATTTTTACACGCTTGANATGCCTGTTATTTGTACCTGGGTATTCAGTCGCATAGGTCGTTCTGTAGTCTTGAGTATTCGTTGATATCCTTCTCCTATCCTGAGATTATCTTGCATTGCCTTGTATNCTTGTCTTTTCGCGTATCAGTAAAGCAGGCGACAATTGTCCTCGACTTGTGCAAGACCTCTAGCCTGAGTGAGTCTTGATACTTTGTATCCTAATTGTGAAAGCGCTCACTCAACAAGCCTCTGACGTTACCAAATCACCTCCCAAGACCCATATTTGTTAATTTACGCTATCAAAGGCTATCAAAGCGAGAAGCTCCGAGGGTGATTGGCGCAACATCGCGATTCAACCACGATCAATCTATTTCCAGAGGCCGGAATAACAACCGGGCCGATAACCACTTTGAAGGTGATTGGAATGCGACTCTTCGTTGTTTTGTATTCACAGAGGCTGCTCCTTTTCAGAAATTCTGTTGCTCGCGTATCATCTGATAAGATCTCAGTTGATCTCCCGAGTGACACCGTATAATATTGCGCATTTGCAAGAATTGGTGAGGAATGGATCGACCACATACCCTGGTATGAGATATGTTGCGAGAGATACGGGTGAGAGGATAGATTTGAGGTATAGCTGCTTATCATTTAGTGTAGCTTCGTGTTATTCAACCGACAGCCTAGTTTGCACAAGACGAGTATGATGAGTCATCATGTGCGGCTTATGTCTTATTCGAGTGAGTAATTGGTTTTAATGTTTACAGGGTTGTGCTAAATTTTTAGGTATAGCTTTCAGACTGAACCTCTCCGTGTAAGTATGAGCAACGACGGTTTCTCACTCCATTCTTATCTTCCACCAGTACTCCGCCATACAACGCTGGTTTCGGTGGTAGTGAGACGAACATGCAGTACGTCCTCCCTGCAGTCTCATAGACTTCGCTTTATTGAATCCCTCCTTAGCATTCCGCAGAGCAAAGAGACGAGAGCCGAGTTATCACAAATCGCATAGGTCCCTCGATAGGTGCATTGTCCTGACTATCTCGCCTGAGTTGTAGCTAAATTACGCCTCAGATCATTTCACCACGAGCAAACAGGCCCGTCATTGGGCATTGCCCAAGACACGCTGTGTGGTATCCGCAGGTTCACCCTTCGTGACTGCTTCCTGGACTGGAATCAAGTTCAGAATATCCTGCTCTGGCTACTCGAGTGGGATGGCTCGATTCCTACCCCTGCCATTCTCAAACACAAACCCCTTTGGACCGGCAAACAGATCCTCAGTTTGACGATTCCACTTGGCAATCACATCCAGCGTTGCTCTGATCCTAAATCCTCCAATCCTGTTTTTGATGACGGTATGCTCATCGAGAACGGTGATATCATCCATGGGATTGTGGATAAGAAGGCAAGGTGTCGGGCATCATCAAGGACGCTACGCACGATCGACTCGAAGTGAAACCTGGTATGACCATTCGTGAATCTTTCGAGAGCATGGTTGAGCGCGAACTCAATTTGGCTCGTGATCAATCCAGTCAATATGCTCAGAAGCATTTGAAGGAGGATAATCACGTCAAACAGATGGTCGTTGCCGGATCCAAGAGTTCTTTCATCAGATGTCGGTCTGTGTCGGTCAACAGTCCGTTGAGGGAAAGCGTATCCCTTTCGGATTCCGTCATCGGTCGCTACCACACCTCACGAAGGATGACTTTAGTCCCGAGTCGAGAGGCTTTGTGGAGAATTCGTATCTGAGGGGGTTGACACCGCAGGAATTTTTCTTCCATGCTATGGCTGGTCGTGAAGGTTTGATTGATACGGCTGTCAAGACTGCTGAGACGGGTTATATTCAGCGACGGTTGGTCAAGGCGCTTGAGGACGTGTTGGTTTGCTACGACGGGACAGTGCGGAATTCGTTGGGAGACTTGATTCAGTTTGTGTATAGTGAAGATGGTATGGATGGTGCTTTCATTGAGAAGCAGACCATCGAGAACTTCGGGTTGAACGCCAAGGAGTTTGAGCATAACTATCGCGTGGATGTTACCGACCCGGCTGATGGATTTTTGCCTGGCGTCCTCCAAGTTGGGATTGATGACGCATCGCTTGAGCTTTAGTCGAAACTTGACGAGGAGTATGCCCAGATCGCAAGACTCTTCGCACCTTCGTTTACCCCCGCACCTCAACTACGCAACCTCATTACCTCCCCGTCAACCTCCTCCGTATCGTCCAGAACGCCTCTCAGATTTTCCACATCGATCGCCGTAAACCAACTGATCCCGAACCAGCGTATACCGTTGACGCCGTTCGGGACCTCGGCAAGCGTTTGATTGGGGTCCGTGGTGATAATGTCCTCAGCGGTGAGGCTCAGGAGATCGCGACGCTGATGTTCAGGATGCATGCAGCGAGTCACCTTTGCCGTTCGTCGCGTTTTGGAGAACTTCCATCTCACACGTGCGGCGTTTGATTGGGTTCACGGTGAGGTCGAGTCTTCTAGCTCACTGGTGCTACTAGAGACACCGCCCGAGCTCTGAAGGTGATGCTCATCGCAGTTACAAACATTGTGACGGTATCTATTAAGCTCAGTCGCGCGTGATCAACGACTAAGCTGTTTTTTTTCTCTCTCTCGCCATCAGCACTCTCCATAACCCAACACCGCGTTCAAAAAACATCGCTAGTCAAGTTTTTTCAGTATGCTGCTTCCCAGGAAACCAAGGTGAGGCTCCATTCACTGAGAGTTGTTGACTTGGCCAACGTTCCTAGTGTTGAAAAGGCCCTACTCCCGCTCGAAAAACAACGCCGAATCTGGGTTTTCACGACGACCAACGATATGTTGGAGCCCCTGCCGCCTCACGCCGGCTTCGCCCTCATGAAGTACTTGAGACTCCTCTGGCCCATCATCGTCAAGCATTGCAAGGAAAAACGCGTCGAAGGCCCGATCGTATGCCTAGTGACGTGAGTATTCCAGCGCGGTCCACGTCTTATCTTTGCTGAAATCTACCAGAAAAGGGTTGCATCGCACCTCAGGAGAGCCCGAAAACGCGACACCGCACATGACCGTCCGCCTTTTTGACCGCAAAAATCTGTATTTCGCCACGACGCACGTTCCTCCGAAAGACAACGAAGAGCTTGGGCTATTTGAGCCGATTTCGAAGGGATGGAACGGCCAGGACTTCGCAAAGTTATATCGTAGGGAGACGTTTGTTTCTGTGGAGGACATTCAAACGAGGTATGTGCGCTCTTGATTCTCATAAAACCCGACCGACTGATAATAAGGTTAAGTAGCTACAGTCATGCCTCAGAACCGCGTTTCTTAATGTAGCTATGCTATCTTTCGTGATGTGAAGTGAATACAATGCCCTTGAACGCGCGTACATAGGCCTGTTGCTACCAGCAATTCGTGCACTCAGGCCACGTTCCGCAACCTTCAGCTCACTCAGTATCATCAAACGCATTCCGAGGCTCGTTCCAACCGGTCTCGAATTTCATATACATCAAAGTAAGGTGATATTCTCAACATTTCACTACGTATAATGTGATTCACCAACGACTAATCGTTGATCAATCAACGATTAATCCTTGGTGAATCGACGATTAATCCTTGACGAATCAATGATTAATCGTTGATTAATCAACGATTAATCAAATCAGTGATGAACGACTATTGTCGTTGGTCGATTAATTGCGCTACCTTCGGTCAATGAAGCTGGTAAGAATGCCACTGACAGGGGTGGACTGGGCCCAGTCTTCGATGGCCTAAGGAGCGTACACTGAATGAGTGAGCACAGAGGTTGAGTGAGCAATGTCGCCTACGTTGGAGTCGGTTTGAGCGGGAGCCATTGTTATATTTCGCTGATATTTGTTTGATATAGAAGAAAAAGTACTGGGGGGACAGAACTGGAGCTCAGCAGTATTTCCAGAGCCTATTTATGCGAACGAGAGTCAAGCGATGTTCATTTTCTCTCGAATGCAGTAACTTGATGCTTCACCGAGTTTATTCTGGTCATATTAAGTGTCGCTTGTGCGCGCCAATCCAGCAGGCAACATCCGGACGGCGAGAACGAGAACAGAAGCACGGTGGTGCAACCTCGTCAGTGCTCATTCATAAGCAGATGCTGATACCAAAACTAGAAAACAAGAATGTGAATACCGTGCGTCCAGTTAACATTAATCAAGCTCCAGATGTTCGCGGTAAAATGTGTTTTTCTGTTCTGTCATCACAGAACCAGCGCCTAGACACTAGATGTCGCGTACGGCGGTACTCTTGCCTACTTGAAATAATGACTTACTGGATGAATATTCCGACGATATCAAATACCAGACCTCCTTGGTGGCTTAAATATAGTCTTTCCATTTAGGAGAGGTGGGCTATTCTGATGCATTATTGATCAGCACCTTCAATTTCATCCATGATTTCTATTAGGACATCCGCAATGAAGCGCCGAGGTTACCACCCCTGTCGGCGGGTGAAAGTACTTAGATATTTTTACTCCGAGTCAAGACCGTAATGATTCGAGACTATGAGGAGTGTAATCACCGAGGCTCAAGGCTTCGAATTGCCTTGTATAAATGTTATATTAGAGGTATGCTTCTAGAATGTTTCAGAGTCATCGTAGACACAAAATGCCTCTAGAAGTAGAGCAGAGGCTCTGGGTATGTTTCATGATTGGCTTGGGTGCATGGTGACGGGATGAAAGATTATACTTCGTATTACACGGCCCATCCCAAGTTCGTCTTCCTAGGATTAAAAACGAGCCTCTGTGTGCCCAATCTCTTTCGTCGAGTTGGCCATGTTTCGATTTATTTCACCGGTTACTCTTTTTTTTACCATGAATTGTACTTCTTCAGTTGAGGGCTGACTCCGGTTGCATTCAGAAATCACTCCAGACCAGATAAGACTCGTTACTTTATCACGATGACTAACCAAAAGCTAGGAATGTATTCTCAAAGGACAACTTTAGACCTTGGAGCTCTCTCCTGTCCTCCGTGAGAATGCCGTTGTTTGGGTGACCATAGTACAAATCACAGGGGATAGAAAGTAAAGATCGGCAAACACTGAACCTAGGATCTTGAATCTGAAAGCCTGGGCTTCATAGAAATTCATCAATCGTTCCATCTACTCTGTCCATGTTTGGCGGTTCGCCTGTGAGTATCCTTTTGGTGTCCTTCGAAGTTCATACCTCATTAAGCTCGGATCTCCGGCTCAACTGCAAAGTCGGTGCTCGCTATCAAGCCCTATATAAAATGCACCGTCAGCTCATGAAAGTGATCCGAGGAACTCTGAAGAAACAGGCAATAGAAAAGGAGTAGCCCTTAGGAGGTTGAAATTGATGAGATTCCAGAGTAATATGATCCTGCTCAAAGCGTGGGTTCTGTGGAGATACGTTTCTCTGGGCTCTCAGAAGGGAAGCGCACTGGTTGAGCGTAAGCAGGTTGTAATGGCAAATGTACACACCATACTTACACCAAATTGCGCTACGTGTCTTTCTTTCCGAAGCACTAACTTGTGAACAACCGCTTGAGTACATTTCGAGACTCAAGAACGGGCCTCTCAGGCCCATTAATCTCTCAAGGCATCTAAGAAGATCGCCTGAGCTTGTATGAAAGTATGATTCCCACATTTTTGAGGGAGGATACAGAGTCAATATCGGAATGAGAAGGATACAATTTTAGACCTTTAAGCTAAGCCGTTCATACACGAGCTGCCTCCTAGACATAATTGTTTTCCAGGTTGTATGAGAAAATTCTGGGGTTAGATACCCCTAAGAGCTGTGATCTTGCATTCCTTGATGCTGACATGCCAGTGGTGGACTTTCGAGTGAACGAAGGCCCGCTGGTCATTTTGCTAAAAACGGCGGATTGAGTCTTTCGTAAGTGCATCGCCACCTGCACGCCTCAACGCCTGACGGTGACTGTTCCTTTGGACTTTTCACGAAAACGAACATGCATACCAGCCAACTGGTCTGATGACGTACGATATGTACTACTGTCAACCCCAATATGTTGAATTGAGAGCATGAATTGACCAACGAAGGTTTACAACGTACCTAATTTCTTTCCCTTTACTCCTTCACAGGCACCCCCAAACATCCCCGAGTCCGTTGAAAAAAGGCCCTCCCTTTAACAGACATGCATATGAAACCCAGGACGAATGCGGGCAATGTTTAAGGCGTGTTAGCAGAAAGATCAACAAACATCACCACGGACGATCAAAATACGTACGTAGAATTCGTGACACAAGGCTATATATGTCCTTGGACCTAGATCAAAGAGTAGCTGGCAACGCTCACGGATTTATTGTCGATATGGTTGCCCCATCTTTTACCGGATGTATCACAAGCCAACGAGCAAGGAAGGAGACGATAAATCTTCCGAGGTTCGCACTTGACCGAGGAGCAGCTGCAAACGGGCGAAATCTGGGTATAGGGGATATTTTTGCATCGTAGTTTTCGGGGGATGCTCCCAGGACAAGGGTAAATTGAGACAACGAGGGGATCCAATCTCTGTCCCTGTTCTTTTGAGGCGTCAAGGGAGTGGGAGACTGAGTATCTCAGCGGGATTGCAGATGTGAAGACCTAAACGGTCCTATTAGCAGTACGCCGTCCATCCTTTGCAATTTGCGCAGTAGTTCGTAGTAGCTTGTTTGACGCGCGAGGTTCAATCACGGCTCCTGAGATGATATGTGAACCTAACAAAGAATCGGGATATGTAGACATCCAAGTACGAAGGTATGACTCACCAGTATCTGGCGCCTTTTGTGGAACTACACAACTCTCCTTTCTTATCTCTTTCTCCCGCTGCTCGGACCGAATAGTAGCACCATGGACCTCCCTCAACATCTACTTCATTTGTGATGGGCTAGGTTTTGGAGCTTTGAAAATGACAGGAGAGCCTGAACGGAAATCAGTGGACGTACACATCTACACACGGGAGCGCAGCTCACCGTTATACTTGCATCTTTGAAGAATGTATGCAAATTGCTCCCTTCTCCTTCCCTGGCTATATCGCCTAGTCATAACGCACGCAATATACCAGGCCCCCGGCGCGTCCTGTTCTAACTGTATACTTACCTTGGCAGTTCAGAGCGCCTCGTTCGAAGTCGAGACCGCCAATGTGCTGAGGCGTTCCGGATGGTTTCAGAACTTAGGAGCACAACGATGACGAGGGAGGGATTCATGATGGGGCTGTAGACAAGCGCGTCGGCGATTAGCATTCAGGCATGATTGGTCCATTAGTTCACATGCTATGACGTCAGGACTCGCCTGCACGCATCAAAGTTGACTAGGCTGCCCTGGCCCCTCGGCAATGTGCGATTCCTTGTACTTGGCTGCATAATTGCCAGATGCGCGTCCAAAGCGGACATTGTCTTCTGTTGGATTTAGGGTCTAAGTAATCCGACTTCAGGCTCTGTCAGGCAATTTGCTATCAACCTATCTATGCCTCAGTCATCACTGGTAGCGGCCGTCCTTCACAGTCTAGCATCAGATAAATGGTAAGTATGTAGGACCTCCGCGGATGGTAGGAAAACGCACGTCAAGGGAGAGGCTTACTTTAAGTATTAGACCCTATATCACTCGGTAGAGACTGATTTGTGAGATCAATTGAGACCTTATATCCAGCCTTTATGTCCAAATGTTGGCAAGTTTGGGAGGGGTTGGAGTTGTAGGCTCTCATAGAAAGGTAAAAAAAGATTGAGGACCCGTAAACAACCGAGAGTGAGACGTGAAGGTGGTGGTAAGAGACCAAAGTGTCGGTTACTCTAAAAATAGAAAGGTGCGCTGGGAATCACGAAGTAATCGCTTTCTTCATGCAACTACATATGCCTTTGTTCTAAGCCCTGATATGGGAAATCATACGGATAGTGAATGTGCCGCGCAGAGTACCATGCTATCCTCACTAATCACACTGCTTGGTTACTGGGCTCAAGCTCCGCTTGCATGTTTACTAGCAAAACCATAGGAATTACAGAAACTTGATGGCAGCTCTGACGCTGAAGCCTGGATTCCTTTTACACTATAATAAACCTCAGATAATTCGGAGACTCAAAGGCACTGCTTCTCGACAAAACATCTTGATACAAATTTCATCTCCAGACTGGTACACACACACAATCATAGGCTAACACAAAGAACTAGGTAAAAAAGAAGGAAGCTATGAAATGTCCTTAGTGATCGCCGCTAGATCATATTAAGTCAGTTCCATGGTGCGTGAGGGATAAAGCTTGATACATACTTCCAGGTGAAGGTGCCAAGGATGCCGACGCCACCACCAATAATGACGCCAACAGCAATAAGAGTGGCAACGTTCTGGCCACGGACGCTGAAGTTGATCACGGTCGCACCGGCGACAAGACCGGCCTGGGCAATCGACCAGTCGAGGGGACCGCTGTACCTGACCTTGTACCAGTCGTCGTACTGAAGGGTGCCTTGGAAAGCACCCCCCAGACAATGCGGGGCCAAATGCAGTGCCGCTTCCAGTCGCGTTGTACTGGGGGACCTGGAGCTCGAGGTTGGTGGCAGCGATGATGCCGGTAAGGCTGCCTCGGACAGCGGTCGACTGGGACCAGGCTTGGATGGCCTAAGGTGAGTACAGCAAGTGAGTGAGTGGGAGTGGTGAGCTAGCAGTGCTGCCTACGTTAGAGTCGATTTGAGCGGGAGCCATTGTAGTAGAGTAGTTTGAGAGAGTAGAAAAGTGCTGTTGGGACAGAACTGGGGTGTAGTGTTCTTACTCCGGCCGTATTTATGTTGGTAAGAGTCTGGTCCTACGGGCTCTCTCTCTTCTCAACGAAAGCCGCCTAACGGTGGATTAAGCTGATTCCGAACCATACAGATTGTCACCTTGTTAGCACCAATCCTGGTAGTATCCAGACAGCAAAAATGAGAGCAGAAGCATGAATTCATAACACCACAGGGTTTCCCAATTCAATTGAAGTGAGTAGATTCAGAGGGAAACGGTGCGTATGTACCGTGTTGCGCTATTACAAAAGCGGTTGGGCTCATTATTCTTTATACCCTCATTTGGCATTCAGCTCGCTACTCTCGTTCACAGATTGGGCAATCGTACTTGCCTACGAGTCAAAGTCACATTGTAAGAATTCACGGAAAGTGGGCAAACGTTCGAGATTCGTCTCTGACTCAAGTAGCTCTTTGGCTCGTATTAAACTTTCGTTGATTAGGAAGCGCCACATGAAGCGTAATTTGGTGTGAGTATGGCATGCAGATTCGTCATTGCGCCCAGGCTCAAGAATTATTCCTCCCTGGCCAAAGTACAGAAGAATTAGTTCTGAATAACTCACGCTTCGAGCGCGATCCTCTTCACCAGATTCGGAGATCCTACAATTCTCAGACTAGAGATTACTGGCTATTTCCTCAAAAATAATCCAAAAGCTCCGAGACTCAGGATTTTAGGCTCAAAACAGCCCAATTTTTACTTTCCAATTTGGGTGTTTTGTACCCTTGTCATTCAAATAATGTTTCTCTCACGTGGCAATAATTAGTAAAATTGGTAAATTATTATTCGATGAGTATGGATTAAGGAATGACTTGATATGATATCAGCCGGGAGAGCGCTGGTGGTGATTATTAACGGTCCTCTGACTGAAATTGTGGAGCAAAATAATCCTGCATGATCAGTGACTCAATAGAGCTCTAAGGTGTCGTCGAAGCTTGGTATGGTCTTCCTGGCATTCTGGATTCAGATAGAATTAGGGTGCTCAAGAGCCTATCATCAATACCAAAAATCCGCAGCGCAGTTCATTTATTCTGCCTAACTTTCCAGTCCAAAAGTCACGCCCTGCATTCCCAAAGTTTAGCAGCATTTCGGATGTTCAGGGCAGCTGGAACGTTTTCTAGCTACGATGCACGACAACATAAGTAGGCTCGAACCTTAAATATAACACCTCAATGAGCCTTGAACCATTATGGTCTCAGTTCGGGAGTGTGTAATAAATGACGCATATAACTGGTCAGTAGTATTCATTCATAACTTCGGTGGCATAAGCAGCTGGTTGATGCTTCTATGTAGACAGGCTCACTTTTTCTCGGCAAGATGTGTGGTGTTGTGCCCTCCTTGTACTAACCCACCTCGCCGAGTTCTAAAGTACTCCGAGTTGTGCATATGCCATTCGACTCTGAGGTGTCAACCAGTTACACATAGCGATATTCCGCCTCTCAGTTTCAAGAGACTAAGCGTGAATGAAGAGACATTTTTATGACATGTAGTGAGTCTTGTAGCACAAGCGTTTGGTATGGCGGGAAGTCCGAACGGGAACCATGGTCCGGTATTATGAGAGGCATCAGCCACTAAGCACCTGCCTTGAGGCGGCATGGGAAGACATCTGGCTTGCAGGCGCATCCCGTAGTGTTAGGTGGATTGTAACTTGTGCTATGAGCGTCAGTTTGTACTTAATCTTTTCCGTACTGGGCTAACACGTTGTACACACAGAGCTCTCTTCTAGAGCTATTAAATTGTTCCCTTCAGTTCAGAATGAAACCCTGTGGTGTTTTGAATTCGTGCTTCTTAGCTCTCATTTTTGCTGTCCGGATACTATCAGGTCCGGAATTGGCGCTAACGAGGTGACGCTTTGTATCTTAATCAGCTTAATCAAGCGTTAAACGGCTTTCATTGAGACGAGAGAGCTCGTAGGACTAGAGTCTCACCAGCATAAATAAGGCCGGAGTAAGAACACTACACCCTAGTTCTGTCCCAACAGCACTTTTCTACCCTTTCAAACTACTCTAACAATGGCTCCCGCTCAAACCGATTCCAACGTAGGCAGCGCTGCTAGCTCACCGTTCCCACTCACTCACTTGTTGTACTCACCTTAGGCCATCCAAGCCTGGTCCCAGTCGACTGCTGTCCGAGGCAGTCTTACCGGCATCATCGCTGCCACCAACCTCGAGCTCCAGGTCCCCCAGTACAACGCGACTGGAAGCGGCACTGCATTCGGCCCCGCATTGTCTGGAGGTGCTTTCCAAGGCACCCTTCAGTACGACGACTGGTACAAGGTCAGGTACAGCGGCCCCCTCGACTGGTCGATTGCCCAGGCCGGTCTTGTCGCCGGTGCGACCGTGATCAACTTCAGTGTCCGTGGCCAGAACGTTGCCACTCTTATTGCTGTTGGCGTCATTATTGGGGGTGGTGTTGGCATCCTCGGCACCTTCACCTGGAAGTATGTATCAAGCTTTATCCCTCACGCACCATGGCACTGATTTAATATGCTCTAGTGGCGATCACTGAAGACATTCCATACCCTGGTTTTATCGCCTGAATCTCTGTATTAGTGTATGAGTGCATGTCTGTACCTGTCGGAGTGCTGAATGGATAGTATCATTGTTCGCTCGCCTAGCCGCAGCGTCTGACATGTCGTGAGTTCCCTGTGAAGAATGAGCGCGCTTCAGGCCCTCTGGCGTAGTTGACTATACTCTCGATCAGTCAGGAAGCGTCTCGCACTGGCCAGCAGCGGTGTAATCTGATCATATTGAATTGGAGCGATCGCTGTCAATATCACTTTAGTAGCATTTGAACTGGACAGCGATTTTGAAACTCGGCTGACACCTCACAAGCAAACGATTATACACCGCAACGGCACCGCACCACATCAGGATAATTCTTGTATTGCTCGAATCGAGCTCCGTAACGCCACTCGAGCACGAAATAATGTCAAAAAGCACCAGTGTTCGACTGATACAAGCTAGGAATGACACGCAGGCGGTTCAAGCAGCTCCTAGCCAAGCTCCAGACAATGAAATGCTGATGTAGTAGAATAACTTGGTTACGAATGAACGGGTAATCAATGTATCAAAGCTTCAATCTATGAAACACACCTAGGTAACAATGACCAACTCCTTACCACTCAGCGCCTCGCCCTACTTCCCTATCCCCCCGACCGGTATTGCATCAGCGGAGCAGAGATGACGCAGCCATCCCACATCTCGAGTCCCAAGTTATCGTATCACGGGATCACTTGAAGACGCGCCTTTAGAGATGTCGCACTGGCACGGATTGCGAGACTGGCACGTTTCATACCTGTCCACCATGCACTCGCCATCAAGTTGGTTAAGAGGGGAGATTGGGAAGCGAGGTGGCCATGTTTTGATGCCGGGATGGTGATTGGACGTTCGACGAGTCAAGCAAAGAAGTAGTATTCGGAATGTATGCGTCGGTAAGCGGAGAATCTAGACGGAGTGATTCAGGCCCGTTTGATCATCCATGACTTTACCCTGTGCGGGGGGATGGGGCGTATTCGTTCTCGCTGAACACAATGTTATGATGGACATACACTAGAAGAATATAGACACACCTGCCACCGTGCTACATCCGCCTTCAAACAAACGCTGCCCCTCGAGAAGCTCTCATTGCTATAACTCTCATCACTGACTCTCGTCGCGCATAGGTATATCACATTCATCCTCCATCCAGTGAGATTGGCGGCTGAGGCTGGGGCAGAGGAGATAGATCTACTACAAGAATGTAGCGGCTCTGTGTACGGTCCCGGAAGAGCTTGTGAGAATGGTAAAGCGTAAGTCCCAACCAACACTGGAGGGCGTGCATTTGGTCCAAGACCTGCTCAGGAGGAAGCGTAGCGCAGACTAACAGGCACGGAGGTCTTGCGAATTATGATGGTGTCAGGCTAGGTCCAAGCGTTTGTGTTGATAACGTCGGTGGTCTGGTCTTAAGCAGACTAGGATCAAGGCATCATCCTGGATGGAGGCGGGCCCGCATTGGACGAAGGTGGTCCAGCGTCGCATGTAGCGCAATGCAAACGCTTGAAAAGGAGTGTGCGTGAAGATCAAAGCCCAAAGTCGTGGGAGGGCTTCTGGCGCCGCCGGGCGAGGAGCTTCTGAGAAATCCCTTCCTAATCGAGGGCGCTCTCGGAGGTGGGCAACGTTTGTACAAAAGCCCTGTCATTGGGGGGGGGGGCTTTCAGCATGCTCTACCTTCTGCATACCCTGACTATCTTAGGAGGTGAGGCATGATCAACATCGACCTCGTACCCCAAATTTCGTTCACATCTGGTGGTGTACAAGAGGGTATGTAAGTGAACGATCCCTCGAATTTCGAATTTCAGGTGACTTCCGAGAGTAAACATCATCTTCCTGCCTATACGTTAATGTGCGTCAGCGTATCCGAAACACAGTCCCGTCACACGTATAACGCGAATATATCTACGGTATGCGTGTGCGGCCTCTGAAAATGGCACAGGGGGCCTGGGGCAAGAGAGACACTCGCTACCTTCTGCGTCTAGCCTTATATAGAGTCGATGACGGCACTGCAGTAGATCGAATCGACAGTGAAGGGACATAAACCAATGCCTCCGTTCGAAACCATCCTGTGGTATAAGTGGTGGATGTACTGGCACAGCACGTTGTTTTCCTCATTTTTTTCGTTGCTCCTTCGATGGACTACATACTAAAGCTCCGCTTTCAAGTTAAATGGCCAAAATACCGGAATTATGTAAATGCGATGGAAGCTCTAACACTCAAACCCCGGGGCCTTTCTACTTCGGAATGCAAGGACACTATTCCTTACTAGCAACATCTCGATATACATATTTCAATATTCGGACCGGTTGCCGTACAGAGATGCACTCAGACACTGGTACAGACGGAAGTGCTTAAGGGGCTGTAGCAGAAAAATCAACGAACACCGCTATGGACAACCAAAGTACGTACGTAGGACTCGTGGTACAAAGATATATATGCGTGCTTGAATCTAGATCAGAGAGTAACTGGCGATGCTCGCAGATCCGTTGTCAATCTAATAATCCCATCGTTTACCTGATCTATCACAAACCAACGAGCAAGGAAGGATACGCTTAATCTTTCGAGGCTCGCACTTGACCGAGGAGGAACTGCAAGCAAGCAAAGCGTGGGTATAAGGTATACTTCTGTGCCGCATCTTTGCCATAAATGCTCCCAGGCCAACGGATGGTTTGGGACAACGTAAAGATGTAATTTCCGTCGCTGTTCTCAGTAGAATCGCGGATGCGAAGACCTAAACAGTCTAATTAGTAGTAGGGCATACATGTGCTGCCATTTGCGCAGTGGTTCGTAGTAGCTCGTTTGACGCGCGAGGCTCAAACACGGCTCCCGAGATGATATGTGAACCTAACAAAAAGTCAGGATATGTAGACGTCCAAATACGAAGGTACGACTCACCAATATCTGGCGCCTTTTCCAGTTTAACATCTAATCCCTTCTCTTATCCCCCTCTCCCACTGCTTGAAGACATACAGAGTTCCTCAGAGATTTAGCGTCGAGTAGCAGCATCATGGACTTCCTTCAACATCGACTCATCTTCCATTTGGGTGAGGATTCAGAGCTCTGGAAACAACAAGAAAATCGAAACAGAGGTCAGCGGACGTAGATAGTCACGCGCGGGAGTGTATTTCACTATATTGCTCGCTTTCTTGTTGGATGTGCCCAAATCGCTTCCTTCTCCCCCCTAGGTACATCACCCGATTGCGATGCGATATACGAGCGCGTGCCGTTCCAGGGACGGTGTGTGAGGTGCCAGAAGAGCTTGTGAAGGTGACGGAGCGTGAGGAATAGACGATTCTGAAGGACGTGCATCATGTCCTGGACCTGCTTCTGAGGAAGCGTAGCCCAGAGCTATAGGCCTGTTCCCCGAATTGTGATGAGGGTTCTGGCATCGAGCTCCGTGAAAGTGTTGGCAACGTCGGTGGATAGACCAGGATGTAGGCATCGGACTCGAAGGAGGAGCGTCGAAGTATCCAGAGCAGACCTGGCGCAATTTTAGGCAGAATGATTGTAAGCGCTTGAACGGGATGCGCCGAGAGACCCGAATCGTGGGAGCGCTTTCGGCAGGCACGCGCCGAAACCCTCCATTAGGAAAAAGTTTTGGTAGACAATCTCCGAAAGCCCTCTCTCGATTAGGAAGGGCTTTCGGAGGTGAATGGCGTATATCTGGAGGCTTCGTCGTTGGGCAGGGATTTTCGAGATGGGCATGCCCAGACTACTGTATTTTCGTAAGTGAGTTGAAATTGACACTGGCCGCGTACCCAAATCCGTTTGCACCCATACAGGAACTTACATGAAACGGAACGTCGAAGATCATCCTCAAATTTCTTCCTGCTTTGAAATGACACCCGTGGTGACCGATCCGGAATGCAGGCCCACCACGCGTATAACGCGAACACTACGCTAGCGCTCTTGAAACAGCGGGTAAAAGTTTCTGTCAAGAGGAGCATTCGCTGCCTTCTGCATCTGGCCTCGTATCACTGGAGTTGACCGAGGCTCTTCTTCAGTAGATCTAATCAACAAATCCATGCAGTTGATCGAGGCCTTTATTCTAGCTATGATACTTATGACCAAGTAGTATATGCGCCACGCAGAGTATCTTACTTCCCGGTAAGCGCTAACTGGGCCAAAGCTACACCTGCAGATTCAATGGCCGAAATACAGGAAGCATCTAACCCTGATGGAATCTCAAATGCTCGAGCCCTAGGCGCTTTAATGATTCAAGAGATCAAATACGCTGGTTCTGACTAGTAACATCTCGATATATATTCAGCATTGCGACTGGTACACACATACATTCACACGCTAGTACTGGCATTCAGGTGATCAACCCCAGGACCATGAATGTGGTCAGCTGCTCAAGTTATGTTAAATCAGTATTGCGGCGACTACAGATATCGACGGACACATACTTCCAGTTGAAAGTGCCAACAAGGCCGAGGTTGGCACCAAGGATGACGCCAACAGCTGTGAGGGTGGCGACGCTCTGGCCACGGAGGCTGAAGTTGACCACGGTTGCACCAGGGACGATGCCACCCCCAACAATCTCGAAGTCGAGGGGACCGCTGAATCTGACGGTGNNCCAGTCATCATACNCAAGAGTGCCTTGAAAANCTCCACCAGNCAAGGCGGGGCCAAATGCNGTACCNCTGCCAGTTGCATTGAACTCGGGAACTTGGAGCTCGAGGTTGGTGGCAGCGATGATACCATGGAAAACGCCTCTGACGGTGGTAGACTGGGACCAAGCTTGGAGAGCCTAAGCAGAGTATAACTGGTGAGTGAGCGGGAACAACGAGCAAATGGTGCTGCCTACGTTAGAGTTGGTTTGAGCGGGAGCCATTGGTAGAGTAGAGGGAATCGTAGAAAGGTGCTGTTGGAATAGGACTGATGTTCAACGAATTCACCTGGGCCTTATTTATGCTGGTCAGACTCGCGCCTTCCATAGTCTGTTATGTCACCAGCAGCCATCCGACCCCGAATTGAGGTGATCCTGAATCATACGAAGTGTCGAGTCGTCAGCGCCAATCCGGGCACTACTCGGACAGCGAAATGAGAGCAGAAACCTGAATTTCAATAACAACAGGGATTTGCCACAGGGTTTTGAATCGACCGGAGTGAGCAGCCCGAGAAGGAAAACGGTGTGTATGTCGCATGTTACAATAGCGCAGAAATAGCCAAATGGCTGACGCCCATAATGCTTGCCACTTGTTATTCATCTAACAGCATGGAATGCACCTTCGAGCCCGCTGTCGCCCACGGGCCGCCGCATGTCTCATGCAAAGTCTAATATCATCAAACCATAATTCCTGCTCTTCAATCTCGGCATGCAAAATTTCCTGGTCATGTAGTACAAGGCGTCTATTCTATATAATAAATCTGGCCTAACCATTTTCGCGTAGTCTCTCGAGTCCATGTTTGCGCAAAAGTACTACTGGTTGGCCCCTGGGAGTTCGGCGACTCACTGTGGATGTGGCAAAGGAGATGAATGTAAAAGGAGGGCGCAACACCGCGACGATTCGTGAAAAAGTAAGCTCGTCTAGAAGCCTTATGACGTGGTTTTTGATATGAACTAT
The DNA here is from genome assembly GCA_027627405.1 of Leucocoprinus birnbaumii. NCBI lineage: Eukaryota > Fungi > Basidiomycota > Agaricomycetes > Agaricales > Agaricaceae > Leucocoprinus > Leucocoprinus birnbaumii. The sequence goes on along the minus strand of JANIEX010000605.1, from coordinate 606 downwards.
GTTGCGCCACCGCTGTCATGAATATACCGTCCAGTGAACAGCTCCGTACCGGTAATCTTCAGTTCCGAATTTAGATCATAATGATTCAAACCTCAGTGAGGTTCATGGCTCCTCGTTACGTTGTGTTGCGTCATATAATGTGCTGCTAAAACAATATGGTTGCTCCTGAACACCCGAAATGCCGCGCAATTCTGGAAATTTAGTAGGGTGTATGATTATTCGGTTGCAAACTTTGGCGGAAGAAATGAACTGGAGCCCAGATTACACGGTAATTTAGCGAGGGATTTCTGTACGACTTCGAGAGGGAGCTATGGTAAGCTGTGGAAATGAGGTTTAGCGGGAAAACGCACGGGACGACAGTAAGAAACAAGCAGTGATGCATAACGTACGTAAGTAGCCGCTTAAGTTAGTACATGGACAGAGATTCATACCACCCAGGATAGACCTTGACTTCTTTCTCGCGCCACCAACACCGCTGGCGCCCGCCACTTTCCCCCCTCGTTCTGCCGCTCATAAGCAGATCACAATCTTCAACTGAGGCTGTCACCTTCTCGTCACATTGATTAGCTTCTCATTTCTCACAGTCAACTTGCCAGCGTTGGTTAG
>JANIEX010000604.1:0-25410 GCA_027627405.1 Leucocoprinus birnbaumii | reverse complement strand
CACGACCTCGACCTCCTCCGTGTGTCCTCTCCGCTTCTCCACCGCTCATCTGTTCATCACATTTTCTTTGCCAGTGATCTCGCTCAAGCTGCCCCTGCACCGCTACCCGACGCACGCCCTGCGAACGCTGACGGCATTGTATCCGACCCTAGAAGACGATTACATCACAACGAAGCTAGTGGCTCTGTCGCTAGCGCACTCGCGCTTTGTTCTACTTCTTCAAGCGCTCGTGCATAGTTCGTCGTGTCCAGTGCCTCNCGAGCCAGAAGCCGTCCCCCAGAGATCCCGCCGCGTGTCCCCTTCCGCCGCCCAAAATGCTCGCCCGCTCAACTTTCCTCCGCCCTTGTCCTATCTCAAGGAACAAGAGCGTACCGTGCTCGACCACCCGCCGCTTCCTGATCCCCCCGCTCTATCTAAGCGCTCGAAACGCCATTCTCTGCCTACAAGATCACAATCTCTTGATCCTTTCTATTCGCATCTTCCCCGTGACCGCCAGCCCTCCGCAGACAGTCTGTCGACAATGATCTCGATCAACAACACGTACGACGAGCCACATGAAACAAGTAAAGCGGTCCGCCGGCGCTCGATTTTCAGGAAAAAGCAGGTCACGCCGCCGCCTCCGGAGGAACCTCGTGCACTCAGAGTCTATTCCAAGAGCTGGCGAAAGAGTGCCTACAACACCGGATCCAATCCTAATCTCTATCAGGCCCACGAACCCGCCAACATTGATGATCTCGCCTCCCTATATGGCTCAGATGATTTCATACTCGAACGACCAAGGCGCCGGTTCGCATCAACGAACGTGTCTACCAGTGATTCTTCCGGATCGAGCAGTCCAGTGACATCTCCCTCCCCATTGCCTCGCATTAGTGGTGTCGAAAGTGGCAGCAGTTCTGGAGGAAGAAGTTCTCCATCAACAACACCGCCTCCAACCATCATGTCGCCTTTGTCCATGTCCCTGTCCACTTTACCAATCAGGATGCCATCCCCACATGACCTACACCTCGCGACCTCTCGGGTTCGCGCACCCGTCTTACGCGTCTTTGTGCCTTGCACCAAAATGGAAACTGATTCAGATGGCGTTCTCGCTTGTGAACGCTATCTCGTCGAGGCTGGGCTATGGGAACATCTCAGTACGGGCGATGTGGTATGCAATCTAGGGTATATCCCGCCGACGACTTCGGATTGGGAACCTCTGGGTTCGAGTGATGTGAATAATTATGCTGGCGAGGATGATCGGGATAGCAATGGTTCTCCTACGAGATTTGGTTCTCGTTATGGTGGCTCGTCTTCCTCATCATCTGGTCATCCCAGCTCCTCGGCGAGCAATACCTACTCGAGGAAATGGCTCCTCTTCAATGGAGAGTGCCTCGTGCCTTACACCGCACCGGATACCTTACCCATTGATAATCCCATTAGCCTCCCATCGCCTTACTATTATGCGCATCTCATGCCCGCATTCAGTGGAAAACCCAGCTACAGCACACTGAGTAACAATGCTCATAATTTCAGGTACTGGATCGGGAAATTTCCTCCTCTGATGTCGGACGAAGTTCCTCAGATGGCAATGGTCAATGTAGCGGGGCGTGTAAAGAGCGTGAAAGCATCGGTTGGCTGGGTGGAAGCGAGGAAGTGGGTCTGGACTGCTAGGGTTGGGAGGTACAAGCGCAAGATCGATACGTCTTCGGGATCATCATCAAATTCCTCGAGTTTATCTTCGAGTGGTCAGCAACAAAGCCTGGTGCAATGCGATGCTGAGATTGGTGAGGGATGGTATGGAGAGTGGGTGCTAGAGGGTGAGGGTACTAGCGAAGGAAGACAAGAGTTGTTGGATATTCTGAGTAAAGGTGTTGTTCCTGGTGGACCTAGGGAGTGGGAGTTGATTAGAGAAAGGAGCGGAAACGGTAGAATTTGGCTGAGGTGAGTTCGAGTAGTATCTCTGCGATGTTAAGCTAACGATCTCGTAGGATGGTTTCATGACAACGACTTTACGGACTCACAAATTCATAGACTCTTTCCGCTCTCGGCCTTTCGAACTGTGCTATCTTTTGTCCTAATTTTTGTTTATTTTGCTTTCGGCGACAATAACCTTCAAGACACTTTGAACCTTCAGTAGAACCTTTGTTTCTCTTTGATCTTTCATTATTTCATTGGACACATGACATTACTTCGACCGTTTCACCTCATTACCCATCTGTCTTTTCACGATACCCTCCAAACAAACCACATGTTTACTCAAAAACACTCATTCTGTTTGTCTCTCTGTGTTCAATTTGTTCATTTGCACGTAGTAGTAATCTTCACATCCATCTCTCAAAGTCCTAACAAAACATTTTTCTTTGTATATACTACCATTATATTCCTATGTGCTCTATTATCCGTACATCTCCTGTTTTTCGATTATAGTAAATAGTTAACCCCCGCGTAGGTAGTAGGTAGTAGCGTAGATGATTAGATTTGACTCGTTCTGACTCGGCTGATGGAGGCTGAAAGCAAATCGACCAAGAAGCTCAAAGAGGATAATTAATCTACCTTTTCAGCTCAAGCCCAACTCAATTCAATTAAATGAATGAAAATCAGAAAAACGCCACAATTAAATCCCCTTGTTCACGCGATCTCGAAGGAATTCTCCCATACTCCTCCACCGCCTCGACGCGTGTCCAACGCATTGCAGCATCAACGATCAACAAAAACGTCACCTAACCTCATAAAGGCGTTCAATATTAAGCGCCAACATGCGTACCCTTCCGATTGGCTTTCAGGCTCAACTAGTCCAGCCCGAACATTCCGTTTGCTTTGCTCCTTTTATGCGGATCCGATCGTCGTCAGAAGGAGCTGAAGAAGAGTGTCGAAGGAGGGTATTGCGGCTGTAGTAGACACTGGCAAAACGTGTCAGATTTGAGGTTTTGGTGGTCTTCTGAATAGCTTTGGTTGCCGAGCACCACCAACCACCACCAACGCACTACATGCTCTTCTATGACATTTCTAGAGTCGAATTTTGAAGCCGTAGACTAGACCTATTTCAGTGTAAATGCGATGTCATCATAGGGTGAGATCGTGATGGTATTCATCTGACATGATCAGACTTGGCACGTCAGAAGTGATGAACACTGAAAAACATGCGAGGGCGTTGAACCGAATAACAAGCCGCTGTCTGGTGAATTTTCACTTGTTCGCCGATGGGGGGTTTGTGGAGTCGGATTGAGATGATTGGATGATTTCAATTCAACAGAGATGGTCAATTATAATACATACTAGGTATTACTGTACAGATAGTTCTACATGTTGGGACCCAGAGTATACAACCCTACAGCAGTTTTAAGATCACACATAATATTCACTCAAACCCCAATATGAATGAACGGCACCCAGCGGTACGTAGGCACACCCATTTCTCTCAGATGATCAACAGCCTTCTTCAACGCCTCCGCACTATCAACTGCCGACCGCTCGCTACCAGGATGAAACAAATGTTCATACACCACTCTCGCAACAACGGGTCCATCATCATCATTGATCGACCACAAAGTCGCAATGGCGGCTCCGAACCCAGCAAACAGCATCCCACCCGCAAGATGCAGCGCTTCATTTGACATGGTGGTATCTCCCATAGCCGTCTCACATGCAGACAGAAATACGAGTTCTGCATTTGGCAAAGGCATGCTGAGGAGCTGTTTGAGGTAGAGTTTGTCGTCGTAGAGGAGTAGGCAGCTATTGAGCGGTTCTTTGGGATTACCTTGCTGTCCATGGCATGCTAAGTGAAGCCACTCGGCCGCAGGGAGTTCAGTTACGACGTTTCGAGTGACCGCTTGGGAATTGACGATGATCGTCTTGTGCGGTGTGACTTCTTTGATAATCTGGACCTCCTTCATGACGTTGGGAAGAGGGGCATATCCGCCATCGGGCAATTCGGATATGCCGATTACAATAATTTTAGAGTTGGTTGCCGGTTTATATCGCCGCTTTCTCCCGCGTAGGAGGCTGTTCAATGTGGAAGTGTAGGATGGCACAAAGTTGTTGGGAGGACCTGCGGCATGGAGAGGGAAATAGGTGAGTAAGCCTGTTGGACACCACCAAAGCCTTCCGCCCGTTGCACTATTCTATCAAAATATTCAGCGCAGAGAACCACGGGAAGGGGAGCAACATACCTCTCGCAAAACGTCATAAATCGGCGAGACGACCATCGTATATAACCACTGAAGAACCTCATCAAGCTTTGTCTGCTCCGAGCTCTTTTGTTGACGCGCAACTCGCCCGCCTCGGTCTGCCTCCCGAAGGTCTCTTGTATGAATCCCAAGTTCTTCTAGCGCTTTCTTGAGCCGTTGGTATTGAGTTTGGAGGACACTCGTATTAACTCTGAATAAGCGGAGATGGACCGGAGAGGACTGGGCATTGAGCAAGATTAGAGCATCACAGCGCATGTTGGTGGAAGTAATCATCACTATGGGACCGTTAGCGGCTGTCTCTCGCAATCTGGAGAATGGCAATGGGAGAAGGAAGTGCTCGAAATCTGGAATGGCTCTAACCTGCTTCAGGAGAGTATCCCCTCTCCAAAGCAAGCTTCCTCATTCGATCAGAATCACGAGACGAATATTTGCTCAATTCCTCTTCCTCGCCTTGAGGTGTTGCGGTCGAAAGCTGCCTTAGGTTCTCGGATATTCGCCTTAGATCGTTGGCAAGATCGGGGTGATGGGTTTCAAGAAGGGATAGATCTGTTTGGAGATCCAGAAGCTGATTGAGAGTAACAGAAAGACTCTGCTCGAGGGACTCAATTGCAGCTTCATGGTTGTTGTTCTGAATGCAGGAAACAATCGCATTCGATGCCATTTCGGCGACCTCGTACTTAACTAGCGCCTCATGCCTCGTAGCGATGTTTGTGCCCAGCCAGAGAAGTGCTGGTAAGACGTTGAATGCGTGGCGATATGCATCAAGCGCCTCGGGTGACTGGATGGAATCAGCGAACTGGGCCCATTTGTAGGCAAGGTCCCACTGTATATCTGGATTTGAGGCGATAAAACGTGATGCATGGCGGTAGGTGTCCAGTGTCAATTTCTTAACTTCCTCATCGTGGTCCAGAGCGAACTTCTGGGCGTAAATGCCTGCCAGAACTTTGTAACGCAGAGCACCCGCGATGTGATGCTCTGGTGTGTTCTCTGCCGAAAGCTCTGAAAAATGTAAAGCAGAGTTCAGGTCATTCTCTTCGCGAAGCCAGAGATAGTTGTTTAGATATTGCAGAGCGAGCGAGTTCTGCATCACTGGAAGATCTGGATCCTCCAATCGCTCGCCAGCCTCTACCGCAGCTCGCGTAAACATTAAAATGGTGTCCCTGATTTCTGGTCCTCCGAAAATTGCGTATTGCGTTGCATATAGGGACGCCATGGAGCTGTAACAGGAAGGGAGCTCTGGGCTATCCTGTGGGGTCGCATCGATTACTCTTTGCATCAGATGCAATGCCTGATTTAAGTCCTGGGGATTACGGCTGAGCTTGGATTTGGACTCCCAGAGAATAGAGAGCTGATGGAGACTCTCAATATAAAGCCGACTGGTTTCCTTTGCGCTCTTTAGAGCAAGGTTTCCCCACTGAAGGGCGCTCTCAAGACGTTCAATGTCTTGGTGCCGACGGTATTGCAATAGGTACATGCTAGATAAGTTGAGTTGCTGAAAGGCGATTTTGGCATGGTTTGGAGGGAGGAGAGATACAGAGGTCATGCAGAGGTCAATTGCTGATTCAAGGTCTGCCATAGACCCGAATCTACGATAGAAATCGAGATATATGCCGGCCATGTGGCCTTTATAAAGGCCCAACGATGGCGTATTTGCTTTCGTTGTATCAATCGTAACTTGACAATAGCGAAGAGCGTTCTCCAAATCGATGATGTTGTGATCATGACGATACTTGTGCAAGTATTGTTGGCTCGTGGTGAATGAGAATTGAGGGTAGTAATGGTTATCTCGAGGAAAGCTTCTCATCGTTTCCAGGGCAAGACTGAGGGCAGAGTCAAGATCTCGCGAGTCTTTGGTGAGCTCGTACCGGTTGCCATAGGAAACCGCTAGGCTCATTGTCATCATTAAATACTCTGTCGATTGAACGGGCATCGTCTCCAGAGCTCTCTTGTTAAGGAGAATCGCCTTATTTGCCTCGTTGACATCACTACGAGCTTTGGAACGTTCGATAAGTAAACCCGACAAAACGAGTCTCCGGATATGCATGTCTTTGTGGTTTTCGGGGGTATGGCCGAGGGATAGTGTGCCCCAGTGTACACCGGATTCGAGATATTCCAGTTTCCCCGTGTTATCGAAGAGTCGTGAATATGTCAAAGCAATGACAGCCATCCACCATCCCTTCTCCGGGCTATTGATCGTAAGCGTAGAGAAAATATGCTGCTGGAAGTCGAGAGAGGTCTCTAAATCTTCAAGCCGACCGAACCGAAACCACAATCGCTCAAAGGACACGGAGAGACTCTGCTGGTGCCATCCAAGGTCTGGATCATGGGCAGAAACTACCCTCAATGCAGACCTCTGTAATGTGATGGCCAAATGAAGATCCCAGACTCTTCCCTGCCGCTAGTAACGCTCGCATAAGGAGATAGCAAGACGTTGTTGATAATGAGCAAGCCTTGGATGCCCGCTGGGAGTCGAAGACAGCGCCATTACGGAGAAGTGGATGGACGTTTCAAGATGCTCTATCCGGCCCCATTTAATCCAGAATTGTCGGAATAACATTGCAAGAGGCGGGGAAAGAAAGCGGGAAATGAACCGGAGAGGCATTCTGAGAACGCGGGTGAGGCAGCTCCCATGGCGCGGAATGCAATATCCGGGTACTTCTAGTTCCATGTCGTCTCTACCTAGATACGAAAACTCAGCAAATCCAGAGCTAAGGTAGGGGATATTTTCCTTACCTAGTGAACTATCATGGAGTTGATAACAGTGAAGAATGAATGGTTTTGACGCTCAGTGCCATGGGGAATGTTCAGACAATGCTGAGTGTGTCACAGGTGCATGGGAAGAGCTCAGTCGATGCCTGCAAGGAGCCAGGGGCATGAAGGGCGAATTGTGAGCGTTGTCACATCAGGAGCGCCACTATTTACGGTTGTATTTCACACAAATCCGTAGGATTCAACGTATTCAACAACGTTGCGACTTCACTTCCGGGAGCTTCCAGGCCGCTTCTTCCAAGATATATTACTGCACAACTGGATGCAAGTGCTGGGTTGGCAAAAGACTCTAACCCATCGTGCAGTCAAAGCACGCAAAAAATGTTTTGGATCTCAAGGTTTCTCTCTGTTGAAATATTTGCCCGAGCTTTTATCACTCTGAGATTACTGGGGGGAGGGGGGATGGACAAGACAAAGTAGACAAAGTAGAACCCTCGTGGGCCAATGAGATTAATTCTTCTCTGAGTGTGTATGGGTATGGAGAAGCCGGCAAGCGATGCATGCACTATTGTCTAAGACTTTTCCTGAATGTTGAGACGAGATCCAAAAAATTCATGAAATGGACTCACAATGCATCGTATATACAACAATCCTAGCGAAACGGTATGACCTCTACTCATCTGCAACTGCTCCAGCTCGTGCCTGTCTTCGTTCGAGTATTTCGGCACGTTTTGCAGCTATTAGTTCACCAGACCGTATGTCCCATCTATGAGCCCAGTATCCAGCATAGCCAAACACGCCCATGGCAATAAGATGCCCTCCGGGGTCTGCAGAAAGAGTTAACGCGAGTCCACCCGTTGCCAGACAAAGACAACATACTGTCAAAGAGATTGCGCTTCTGGATACCTAGCTGGCCAAAGCGAGCTGCAAGGCCGAAAAGAGAGAATCCCAGAATATTGGAGAGCATAGGCATTGTGGACAGTGACGGGTGAGTTCGTGAGCTCGAGGTTGAAACTAGAATTGGAAGTCGACAAACAAAACCAAGCAGATCGCATCGCCACTTCAGGGAATCTGGCCAACCCAATGGGCACCTAATTTAGACGTAATTAGGTGTTCTTGAATATTCTACAGCCGCTTCGTGGCATTTTACCAACTTGCTTTCAACTAACGCCCTCGTGTATCGATCGACATGGACTCCCTCGCAAACCTGGACACTATCCGCTCGTCCACTGAATCCAAACTCACTACGGGCAAGCAGAAGAAGGATGCCGGTGATCAGGCATTCAAAAAAGGCGATACAAAGGAGGGTGAGTGACCTACAATCTCAAGTACTCCCACTTTCTGAAAAGATTTCAGCTCTTAAAGCGTACTATGAAGTGAGTATTTCCCAGCTCTCCCTTTCTTCTCGGCTCATTTCCTGTCTTCAAGGCATTGATGTACCTGGTTGGAATCGACAAGTGCGTCCCATGATCCTTTAGATACAACCTTTACACCTTTCATATAATTTGATTAGAACAGGCCTACAGAGCCTTGGGTTATCTCAACCTCCTAGCTCGGCTACTGACGCCACAAAGGACCCAAAACAAAAGGAGAAAACAGAGGTTAGCGAAATGGATACATGAATCGCGGCCATCTACTGACCAACCTCAAAGGTGGATGAAATCATTGAGAAGATTTATGCGAACATGTCAGCGTGCCATATCAAAAATCAGAACTGGAAACGTGCGGCAGAGACAGCGGATAAAGTTCATATCCTTCCCACTACTGATAGGACTACGCTCTAACATTCCTCGTTAGGCTCTGCAAAAGAACGAGAACAACTTCAAGGCCATGTTCAGAAAAGCCAAAGCTTTGGGAGAGCAAGGTTTCTTTGAGAAAGCCAGCAAGATTCTGGAAGACATTAAGGCCAAGAGCCCATCTGGTGTGTTTTATGAGTTGATCGATGGTCAAAGCTCACCTATTGCTGCAAAGATGCTGCGGCTGCGACCACCGAGCTGGCACGACTCAAAGCAATAGATGACGAGCGTGAAAGAGCCCATAAGCAGAAGATGAAGGGTATCATACCACAATACCTCTTCGAAGAACCGTAAGCTGACTTGGTCCCATCAGGTTTCCTGAACAAGAAAAAAAGACGACAAACCAGCAGAGTGACGTTGTTGAAGGAGTTACTTGATGTTGAGGTCAGGTATTGTGATTTCCTATCTCTCGCTTTTCTTATCCATCCCCTATACCTTACTATTGCATTCGCTGTGCAACCTATTAAATACTCCAAAAATACATCTTGGGCTCTGAGATCGCAAGCATTTCTCTTCTCAATCCTACTCTTCCTTATATCATTATATCTCGCCGACAGACGAATTGAGATGACATTCGTCTGATCGGACTACTCTTACTGTGACAATCCTGCGCTTCGTCTTCGTCTTCGTCTTCGCCCTCGAGAACGAGAACCCAGCTGCTGGGTAGCACCGGCACACCTTATTTTGATTGCGAATTTGCATGCAAGATTGTCCGATTCAACTTCCCATTAGCCGCGTGCACGGTTATCCTGACGCTATCATTCAAGTTGTTGATGCCCAACCTATGAACTGCGTAAACGGCTGTGCATCTTATTAGAGATCCAATCTTGGTAGCTACATACTACCTACGAATCCTCACGCCGATCATGGGCCATATCACTGCCTATCAATCCTGAGCGCTGCTGATTCCTATCAACCTTTCCCAGAGCTTCTCGACAGTGGCTGAAAGGATGACATACGCAGCGCCTCTTAATAAGAGAGCCTGACTACCAATTACCAGGGGCCCTCTTCAACCTTCAACCTTCAGCCTCAACGCTCAGCTATGACTTCACTCATGCCACTCCAGAATCAATATCCATCGTATGCGTCACCCGACACGAAAATACGGCTTTCAATGTTAGCCACAGCGATGGTAGATGCCTTGGGTGGCCCAGCAGAATTTCGGGGGAGATTCTCTTTCGAGCCCGTCACTGCCATGATACCCAATGACAACTTTGATCTCGGTCCGGGTGTATGGACGGACGACACGTCTATGACACTGTGTCTTGCCCGATCTCTCGCCCGTTCCAAGGACGCTAAGGATGGGTTTGACGAGAAGGATCAGTTGAGGGCGTACCTCGCCTGGCTACACGAGGGCGAACTCTCTGCCATCGGGCGATGTTTCGATATCGGAGGGACCACGAATTCGGCATTGAGCATATTCAATGGAAATCAGGGTCAACCGACTGGAGAGGTTCTTGACATGATCAAAAGCGATCTGGGGTCTACCAAGTTTAGTGGGAATGGAAGTTTAATGCGTGTTCTTCCGATTGGACTAGCGTACTGGAGGGATGAAAACCAGGCGAAGGAGTATGCTAATCGAAGCAGCTATACAACACACCCAAGTCCCCTTTGCGTCGAGGCTTGCGAAGTCTGGACCGCGACGATTGTCAAGATTATGCAGGCAGCAGCAACAGGGACACCATACTCTAAACTCGACGTTATCGAGCATTTTTCTTCATACCCGTACTCCAACTTCGAGCTTGAACTACCTTTAAAGCTCGCCAAATCCGTGACGTCGCTGTCCCCCGAGGCAAGCCTCGCGGAGAAAGAGGAGCATTATTGGAGCTACCATCCTCTCCTTCGCAAGATAGCAACGGCAAACAGAGGAGAATCAAGCAAGCAGCTGCCAGGTTTGCCTTATCCCATGCCANCAGCCAAAGATGTCCCGTCATCAGGATATGTTATNCACTCNATGGTAGCTGCGCTGTATTGCTTCTTCGGTACACAAACTTTCGAGGAAGGCGCATTGATGGCGGTCAACATGGGCAGTGACGCAGATACTGTTGGCGCAATTTATGCTGGTTTGGCGGGAGTGTGGTATGCAGAAAAGGAGACTTCACAAAAAGTTCTGGGGCAAAAAGGAGAGCTCGCATAAATTCTGGAGTAAAAGGGTGACTGAGTGGAAGAAAGGGCTCGTAGAAACGAAATTGGTAGAAACTGTAGCGGATGAATTGGTTGCATTCAGCAAGAAACTAGAGAGAGATTCTTGATACATTGTATTCGTAGATAATATAAACAGTACCGCTTCCCATAACCTAGCGGAACAGAGAACAAAATCAAGTCAGATTAGGCTAGAGAGACGGGGTAAAGGAGAGGATCAGGATAACTAGGATTATTAAAAAGCACACATTGGCAACCCGTTGGGCGGCTTTCGTGCAAGGTACCAGAAGGTTGTTCATCCTTGAATTCGATTTGCGTTGAAATACTCACCTAGTGCAACTAGAAGTGTACGACCTCCAGCAGATCCTAGCTGTATCAAAGCATGCTGCACTGGGAAGGAATGGGAATTTTAGTCGTGTGACGTGTGTAACATACTCATCGCATGACTTGACAGAAGGTATCGTGTGACAACGCGCTCTCGCGTCATTCAAGCCTGCTCAGGGGCATCTCAGTCAAGGCTTGACGTTTAAATGCGCACACAACCACCGGCGACAGCATTTCTCCACGACTCATACCGCAACGTTAAGGCCCTTCATACATACCTTTCNGAGGTACTCGATGAAGTCAAGAGCCCACATACCCAACACGGATCTTTGTCGTCAGAGGCTGACAGTCCTGCATATCATCGTCTTCTGCATGACACATTTGTTGCTACGAACCAAAAACTTAACNTGAAACTGATATACGAGGAGTCGCATGTAGGCATGGATGAAGTGCGTCTTCNTCAGCTCGTACCCAAACGAGCCAAGGCTGAAGTAGAACTAGGCGATTAAACGAGCGCAATCCCTGCTTTTCACNCAACAGCCCTCAAAGCCCAATATTCTAAAGGCTGGGTACCGTATAAGGNCGGTGAGTCGATCCCCATTNTCAATGCTTGACANCTCACTTAACTAAAAGTAAATAGGGAGCTACCATTATAAACAAGAATGTCAACACGGTTGTAACTGCTATGCTCAGTCAAGAATGGGAGATATTGCTCAGAAGGCTGGTTGAACTTCTCTGTATGAAGCTTCGTGTATTTATCTGCTGCTATAGAGTCGGTATTGCCATGATGCTTCATCTTTTGACGGAAACGTCACTATTTGTGTCCTTGCCAAATGGATGCCTTTGTCAGATGACGGGCGAGCCCTTCGCAATGCCTACAGGAGACCTTCAAAGTGCTATTGCAGAAAATACGAAGAAGTTTCTGAAACGCACAGCTTCTTCGGCGAGCCCCGAGGAACCTCCACACAAACGTCGTAAGCTACAGTCCGGAAGAGCGCAAAAACCANATCAAGATAAGTTTCAAATTAAATCGTGAGGCTGAAGGGTTCTNTCTTNTTGTACATTAGGATANTGATNCAACTCNACTTTGATAGACCTTCTCTCATTTTNATTGTCCGCGCCAGAATGTTTTATGCCCGTCCCAACTATGTTCCAAAGTCGAACCAGATAGTCGTTGGCCTTCCTCTTCGNCGTATGTCCCTTGAGAATCTATCCAGTTTCACAAATNTTGAATGCTGAAACTCACACGGCCCCAGATGTTTTTAACTCAGATAACCGCGATGGCTCAATGTTTCATANCCCCTCGGGTGATCCCCTTGTCTGGGACAGCAAAGATCATGCTTTGAGAGCACGACACATAATGCGATACGTCTTTCCTCGGCAACACGGACTGAGCAACCCGTTCCAAATNACCTCGTCAAGTGAAGTTTACGAGTACAGAGATTACACAGACCGCGAGGATGAGATCAAGGTCAGTCCAGCAGTTANTTAATCTAAGCCACATAGGTGACATAGGTTGATATCAGAGAGCGTTGAAATTGAGCAAGAATAAGAGCACTCCTAAACGACTAAAAGATGTTGTTNCTCTAGTCGATAAAATGTATTGGAGGCATNGGAAGTGTCCCTACAAGCTGCTGCTCGATAACAAATGTCCGTCTAAGGTANGATAACCCATATTGCTTGACGAGGAACTCCCTCTTACCAATTTATTCTCTCTAGATNAAGAAGAAAGACTTCGACCTCGATGAGGCTATTATACTGGTCAGCATAGATATAACTTCATTNGCGTATGCTGATTTCCTATTGCAGGAATGGATGTCAGAACGGTCGATTCAGATACAAACGCAAGGCCCTCTCGATGCCGATACGTCAACGTTATCGACGGGGAATGTAAGCGTTACTGCGAGCCNGGGTGATCCAGCTCCAAAGCCGCGTTTTGCCGATTTTACGTGTTCGTATGCAGANGTGAGTTCGTGGCAAACTTTCCATTACNAGGCTTTGANTCAGNTAACTTGACTCTTCGTAGGTCTTCAGTTATGTTGCTGCTGTGGTTCAGGTTGTGGTTCCCAAGAGTTTTTGGGGAAGTAGAAAGAACTTACAGGTCNTAATGAGACGTGAGAAGACCGAGCCGCCGACCATATTTCANAACATTGACGAGAAACATAGATATCAAGTGTTTCATTTCCGGTCGCCGCTTTGAGACGCTGAGCCTACATAATGTANTTCAAGGATTGAGCACGTCGGACTGTGACTGGTTGGCTCCCCCTGGTCCAGGACCAAGGCAGCAACATCGAGTAAGCGTCTCCGACGCGCTCAAGCGCAAAGAACTATTAGAAGAGTTCTTGTTTTGGTTTTTTGATTCCTTCNTCTCCCCTCTGATCAAGGTGAAGTAGCGAGGGCGTGTCTTCTCGAACTTTCCGGCTGATCCGATCCGCAGACTTGCTTTTATGTGACAGAGTCCTCTGCTTTTAGAAATCAGCTCCTTTATTTTAGACAAGATGATTGGGTCACATTATGCGCACCTCTTGTCGAAAGGCTGAAGACGTCCACGTTTCAGAGGCTCTCTGAGGTACGACATCCCCTTGTACTAAGCCATCAAACTCATGACTGAGATTTCATGAGACGGATGCAGCAGAAATTCTGCGACAACGGGAGCTAGGATTTTCATTTGTTCGCCTTCTCCCGAAGGAGACAGGCGTTCGTCCTATCGTCAACTTACGTAGGAAGCCTAATGTCATTCCTTCATCCTAAACTCCTGTCCTGGACTAACCTTCTTCAAGGGCTCTGGCCGATCCATCAACCAAGTTCTCCAGGCTGCGTTTGATCTTCTCACTTATGAAAAGGTTCAGTGGTCTTGACGAACCAGTGTGTCGTCTTACTTACTATCATACCAGAAATCCAGGCCGCACTTGACTGGTGCCTCAGTCTGGGGGTCTGATGAAATTTACGCTCGCCTCGTCGACTTCAAGTCTACAGTAAAACATGAACAACATGGTCGTCTGTGAGTTTTTTTTGTTTTACCAAAGATGGGAAGTTTACACCACCTCCAGGCCTAAATTCTACTTTGTCAAGGTAGACGTGCAAGCTTGCTTCGACACCATTGATCAATCGAAACTCTTGGGGATAATTAAAGACCTGCTTTCTGAGGTTGAACGGTTTCCATCTCTGAAGTCGTAATCTCATAAACTTGACAGGACAAGTATACTATCAGAAAATATGCCCAAGTACGGCTCTGTCGCAGTCGCATGCACAAGTCTTACGCCAGAAAAGCATTCCCGAAAGGTACCCTGGTCTTCCTTGCGTGAACATCCTTCCCTGATCAGGTTTAGATGAGGACCCCAATTTCCTTGACTTGGCTATCGAGGTAGCAAGCGCTCTTCGACATACAGTATTTCTGGATCAGGTATTGGCTGCAAGTTTTTCCATAACACACAACTTATCAGGTCTAGCCAGAAGCGTTGACCGTGACAAAGAACAGTGTCCTTCAGCTGTTAAACTCGCACATCATGGATAACATTGTGAAGGTAGGCATAAAGTGAAGGTTTTGGGGGCCGAAGACTGATTCGTGTAGATCGGCAGTGATTATTTTCGTCAGACTGTTGGAATCCCACAGGGATCTGTGCTGTCATCACTTCTATGCTCTTTCTTTTATGGGGACCTAGAACACCGTTTTGGATATCACACTGATAGCTCCGACAGTGTCAGTATTCTCATTTTGACTCCTGAGCTCCAAGTTGATTGCTCAACCATTATCAGACCTTGCTCAGAGTCATCGATGACTACCTCTTCGTGACGACAAGTCTCCCAAAAGCGAGGTTGTTCCTTGACATGATGAATAAAGGTAAGCTCTCCTATTCCTAGTGCCTTCAGCCCCTACAACCATTACCTAGGACATCCTGAATATGGTTGTTTCATTGCAAAAGAGAAAACAATGACCAACTTTGATTATGACCACCAAATCACGAATGTGGTGGACCAACGGACCCGGCGTGGGTGACTTCTTTCTTCCTTCTACCTTTGACTGACTGATTGCAAAGATTTCTATTGGTGTGGCTATGCCATTGATATGAGAGATTTGTCTATATCCGTTGACTATACGCGATATCACGGTCTCAGTGAGTCCCAATTTTTTGGGCATGGTTGCACTCCTAGAATCCCTTAGACTTGTCGAGCACCCTCACTGTCAGCCGTGGACGTAAGCCTGGGGCGAGTTTTGCCCAGAAAATGATTCAGTGCGTCACAACCGGTTTCATTGTGAGCTTCATGTGAACAGAAGAATAGGCTAGCCAAAACACGGAGCCATATGATATACACAGATCCTAGCTTGAACAGAAGGCCCGTCATATACCTCAATGTTTATCAAAACTTTCTCCTCTCCGCTATGAAGATGCATTGCTACCTTAAGGACTGGTGTTCTGGACGGCACAAACGCACTGGTTTCATTCGAGGTTTGCATTCCATAGCTTTGCGTCATCGATGCCCACTCACAACTCTCTAAATAGAAATAGTGCAGAAGATGATCAGTTGCTCGTTCACGTCCATGTGCTCTCAAAGTCGCAAGAAACGGTCGGCGCAGTCTGATTTTCGGCCTGCGAAGAAAGAGGTTGTAGCCTGGTAAGGACGAGTCGATCGCATCTCTGGCACCGGTTTGCTTAGTAAATGAATATCTAGGCTAGGATATCATGCCTTCAACGAGATTCTTTCGCGCAGACCTTCCCATTATCGCGCCTTGCTGAAATGGCTCAAGTCAGAGCTCAAAAGCCCACGATATCAAGGCTGTGAGAAACGCTTTCACACTCTTGTCAAAGACGGTATACTCGGGATGACGAACATTAACTATTGAACCATCTGGCAGACAAATGCCCGCTGACTCTTCGTGATTACGGTGTAGGTCCGGTGAGAATGCCTAGATAACCTAATTGTAGTAGTTGTATGCACGGCCTACAGACCTCAGAATCTAAAAGTCGACCCACAACATCGGCCGTCTCTCGTCTCCATAATACGTACCACGTGACCCTGGTGCGGTCTTTCATTTGCTGCCTGCTCTCCGAAGTGTCATGACGCTGCTGAGCGAGCAAGCTATTTGTGTTGTGGGAAACGTTGCTTGGCATAGCCCACTGGCCAAATGTTGTGGCGGGTCACGGTTGGGTTCCGATACATTCCCCTTCTTACCTTTGATGCTCGCTCGACTTTAAATATCACGCGATGGCGACCACCTCATCGTCCCATCACATTCTTTTCCCTGGGTCGACCCACTCATCGACTCTTTCTCCATCTTCCATCTCCCAACTCGCTTACTCTACTACAGCTATGTCGGACACAACTGGCTTCTACTCCTTGAAAGCCGAGCTTCCTAATGGCCAGACCTACAATTTCGCCGATCTTAAGGGGAAAACAGTCCTGATAGTCAATGTTGCGTCGAAGTGGTAGGAAAGAATCAATTAGTTTGAAGGTGCCCCCACATTCATGTGTGGCATTTCGGTTTAGTGGCTTCACTCCTCATTACCAAGGGCTCCAAGCGTTGCACGAGAAGTACAAGGACAAAGGATTGGTCATCTTGGGTTTCCCCTGCAACCAGGTAGATCATTTAGTTCTCGATCGTAAGTTGCCACGATTGATATGCTTATTCCTACAGTTCGGTGGGCAAGAGCCAGGTAGCGCTGAAGAGATTCAAACCTTCTGCTCTCTTAATTATGGCGTCACTTTTCCCCTGATGAAAAAGTCTGACGTGAACGGTGACAACACCAATGAAGTATATAGGTGGCTAAAGAACGAAAAGGCTGGCCTCCTGGGTTTAACCCGCATCAAAGTATGTGACCGAAATGTGATATGCCGGACGTTTGTGATCTAAATTCGACGCCTAAGTGGAACTTCGAGAAGTTCTTGGTTGACAAGGATGGCAAGGTTGTCAATCGCTGGGCGTCCACGACAAAACCAAGTGCCATTGATGATGAAATCGCCAAGATTATCGAGTAGAGTGTTTCAAGCCGCTACCAGACACGATATAGCATGCCAGAGCCTGTAACTCGGTATATGTATTTTATGTATGTATCATGGGCTATGCCGAAAGCATTCTTCAGGCCCTCTATCGCCAATGTAGGATCCTGCGTGACACTGGAAAATAGTTATTCAGATCCTAATCGCCGTCCTTCATCTGACAAGTCCGTGCTAAAAAAATAGGTGACAGTTTCGTTCTCCACTAGGCGCCAGACCAGATCTCTCCGGCTTTAACTCGCTCATGGACATATTCTTTCGCCGTACGGATATCGCGACTGGACTTATTACGGCATACAAGGCTGACGAAACGAGGCCAACAACGCTGCTTCCGTTTGAGGTGGGCAGACTTACGTCCTCTCAAACGGCTGATCTAGGGTCATGACAGGTCATTTAAATCATCGAAGAGTACTGGAAGGTGGCTGCAAAACAGCCCATTCTGATTCTCTACCGTCATGCAGCGAGGGTTCCTTAGTCTTTGTGACGATATTCTATACCTCCTTGGGAGATCTCTGTACGAGGAGAGTCCGGAAGATGTGCTCTCTCTAATGGTTCTTGTGAGTGATATTCCCTCCTAAAATGGATATTCAACTCTAAGAGCAGAGAATCACCTGAAGTCCATCAAAACAAGAGATGTTCTTGTCCCTATCATATACTCTTCCGTTCGCCTGCGAGGTAGCCGGCAGTGCACCCAAACGTTGCGATATTTGAAGGAGAATCCATGGATTGCATCATACGTCCGGCAACTCGCAATCGATACTGGCTGTTCCACACAAAACGCGGACGCAGAGTCTTCTGAGGCTACAGAAGACTGGATTTCCAGCATCGTTGAAGAACTGGCACCGCACCTGAAACGCTTGTCCGATTTCCGTTGGGATGGTTCCCGGTTGCCGCTGTCACGTACTTTCTGGGAAACATTACAAAAGGAGTGAGTTTGATCCGCACTGCAGCGTCGCTTGACATTCAGGAAGCACATTGTTGTAGCTGTTTAGAGCTCAAGGATATCAGCACTTCTATCTCACAAGAAGATCCTTTGTCCTGGGATGAAAATACAAGTGTGAGCCACTCACTTCGATTGGAGTCTCTTCGTCGTCGTCTAATTTTCCTTGAGTTCCTGAAACTCAGGGATCTCCGGAGGCTATCAGTGAAGATTAAGAAGTCATCGGCGGCAAATGAGTTACGTAAGTAGTTTTCTGCCTCCTCCAAGCTAGAAAGGAGGCCTGAGAAGTTGTTCTTTAGCAAATTCCCGCTATCTGTCAAAATTCCCACCATTATTCTGGAGCATAATCCATCCATCTTGTTCACCAAGGCTAGAAAACCTGTCTTTTGAGACAGATGTACTGCGTTCATTTAACTTCAACGCTCTTTTCGCTCTCGAGTTGCCCACGCTCAGGCGACTCACCATTGGATCCTTCGTCTTCTCAGACTTCGCTGCCAGAAACCTCGTGGAATTTCTTCAATCCGCGCATTCCATAGAACACCTAGATCTCGCTCCCGTTGCACGCATACCCTGGACGGAGATCAGCTTCCCTGGCATCCACCATTACGGTGGAAATATTTTCTCTATATTCACTGGTGCCACTCATTGGCCGACCCTGGCGAGTCTGGACATCAGCTGTTTTCCACTTTCTTTTGAGCGAACGACAGCCTTTCTAAGAAGGAGCTCGAAATTACCTTCATTGATATGCTTCAAATTACGGGTCACCTCTGAAGACGGGAATGCCATGCAGACAAACTCGAGCTTCTTTGGGGGCTGCGACGATGCAGCGTTAAGTCTCCTGCCAGCGTTGTCTCGCTGTTATCCGAACCTACAATCCCTCCATATTCTTAGTTCTGCAGGTAGCACTTTGCCTTGGGTGAGCCAATATCTCTCTCGAGAAGTCGAAGCTAGTTTCTTACTATGTCTTATAGAAGCCGATCCTCTTGTCCCTGAGGGAATTCCTTCACCTGAGTTTCCTAGACCTTACCCAAGTTCCTCCACGTATCGGCGATGAGATCTCCTCCCTTGCCAAAATCGCTCTCTCAGCAAATAAAAACCTCAGCCGTGTCAGAATACAGCGATCTCTTTCTACCTGGTTTAACATTTCAGACTGTATCATAGGCGAAAAGGTGGAGATGAGGTGCATTGGCTGTAAACCCATCGAAGTAGCTTCCCAGTATATTGATTATCGATCCGAGGTCCCCAAGATTTCCAGGACTAGATTTCCGCTTAAAGAGGCTGTAGCAGTACTGTACTTCTAAAAACTCGACTTGTTGTCAGCCTGGATGCTCAGCTCTCAGTTTCCTTAGGGTTTGAGATAATATGCCAAGTTGGTTTCTCATTTATTTCAGTCACATAATACGCAGAGTGAAAGAGGAAGCCATACAGTCTACAAACCTATCTACGGACAATGACTCGCGACTAAGAAAGTAACTGCAAAATGGCTATTTAGTGGGTGTAGGTAGTACCAATGTCACCAAACTTGATGTTAGAGTAGGTGACAGCAGCGTTAGCAGCCGAGTTCTCGACGTCGGTGGGCTTTCCGGAACTAGTCGAGCAGGTACCACGAGCGATACCAGGCTTGCTAGCATCGGCATCAGTCGGGTAGTTGGAGTCGAGCCAGAGCATGTTGACGGCATGATCGTCCCAGACGGAAAGGACAAGGACCATACCACGGCCCATGGCAGCACCAATACCTGACATACCACCCTTCTGCGAGAAACTGTTGGTGTCACCGAAAGCGGTCTTCTGGGCGTTACAGAAGTTGGTGCTGATGGAATCGTAAGCAGTCATGCCAGAGACGTTAGTCTTCGAGTTCTGGATGACTTTGCCATCCTGAACGTAGAGACGACGGATCTCGCTGAGAGTGCCGGAAGTAGAGTTGTTGCTGGTGAGGAATTGGGTAACGACGGTGAACTTGCGGCTGGTGTCGACGGTCATGCCCTTGCCGTAGAAGGTCTTATCGCCCATACGGAAGGAGTTGAAGTCACAACCGTCGGGGTCGCAGACACCCTCGTAGCGGCTGTTGATGGCGCATTGGGAGCCTTGGCAGCGGGTCTGGCCAGTGACTTGGCAAGGGTGGGGGGTGAAGGCAGCAGACACAGAGTTTGCCTCCCAAACGTCAAGTTCACTGCAGCAGGTACCGTATTGACCAGTTCCTGCGTTAGTGTCATTGGGGGAAGCTTGCCACCCAGCGACATTAGCCTAGTCAATTAGTTAGCCTATGTCGTGGAAGGTCGCAAGCTACAAGCGTACCTCTCCATTGATGAATTTGATATCTCTGGGACATTGAGAGTCGCAGTAACCGGTTCCATACTTGGCACCGGCCTTGTTGGTGGAATACTTAGACATACCACCGTCAGCGTCCATCTCAGAGAAGTAAAGAGCGCCGTTGAGGCCACAGGGAAGCTGGGAAACATCAACGTCGAAAGTGAACTCCTTGTTCAGGAGCTTGAACATCTGGTAGTGAGAGTCGTCGGCCATGAGATAGACACGAGAGCCGATGTTCTTCTGCTGACTCTGAGTGACGAATTTGAGAGTGAGCGCATTGCCGCTGGCGCTGATACCGTAGGTGCCAGGATAGTCAGCACCGTCAAGCGCGCAGTTTGCCGCGCAAGTCTTGCCATCGGGGCAAAGGGTAGTGTTCCAAGTGTTTCCGGTATAGCAGTTGGTGTAACCACTAGTGGTGTGGAGCCAACGCCAGTTGGAGTCGAGGACAACGGAGCCGCTGCTCTGGACGGTACAACCGCTGCTAGTGCATTGGGACCATTGGAGTCTAGGGTGAGTCTCGGCCTGCTGAGTGCCAACCTGTTGGCCAAGGGCAGCAGCGGCGAGAGAGAGCGCCACAAGAGCGGGTTTCGGGAACATGGCGAAGGGCGAGTAGGTTCAGCGAACTAGAATGTCGTTGAGGTTAATTTGACGACTGGAAAACTTGTTTAAATAGACGATAAGGGCGGAGAATACCCGGACGTTGAGCCTGCATTTCTGAAGTAGATGGCTAGTCTTCACTCGAAAGCGATATGCGAGACGGCTTGGGTTGGCAGCTCTTCGGATCGAAAACCTGGGGAATTTGTGTTGATCTTCGGGCGCTGTCCTAGAAGAAGCCGTTTTCTGCATGTCTCATGATCACGCGCGGGCAGAACAAAGCTGTTAAGTCGAACTCGCTAACCGTAGATCGTCAAGAAATCAGCTCGGAATGCCTTGGTAACGGACGCTAGCATTCATTCAACCGGAATAATAACCATGAAGAAACCGAAGAAAAGGCGTAGACAGACGGGATACGCGTTTGATACAGCCCAGCGAAGTGTATGAGCATCAGGTGTTCTGCAAGAAGGCAAGGAAAGAATAGATTCTACATTCAATTGCGGTAAAAACAGAATATCCTTGCCTTGCATATATCCGGTGACAATGCAAACTGACAGAATGGCATGACGGTGTTCGTGCCACCGTGATATGCTTGGCAAACTTGCAGGACAGTCTTCAGGACCAGCTCTTCTTCCAACGACGGCGAAGGTGGAGTAAGGGGGCCCATATAAACTAGAGGTTTTAACCCTAGCCTTGGCGAATTCGCAAATAATTTAGACCTCGCAATGCTCCACAGCGATCAAGAGAAAGTGCTCGGTCGAGCCGGAAAAGCTATTCCTAAAGTCCGTCGAGGCAGCGGCTCCAGCAAGTTACTTCGTAAAGTACTCCCGTTCCGGAAAGCCAAGAAAAAGAATCACAGATGTCCTGTTACCCCATTTCTCCGTGATTGAGCCAGTCGCGCTCGAGAAGCACAGTGAGAGTATCTTGTGCTATGAAAAGAATCAGCCTTGCTGCCTACAGAAAAGAACCTCGGCTGAAATTCAGGTCGACGAACAGCTATTAACTTGAGGACGGTATAAACACGGCTATTGACTTTGGCAGTAGTTGGATTTGGCAGTGCTCTCTGGTGATTTGTTGAGCCTTGTCCGAAGTTCAAGTTCGAGATTTCCATGGGAGTCATCGAGGTAATCGAATGAATTGGATTGACCTCGCTCGCGAACTCTTGTGAACAGATGGCAGATGCTTGGCATCAAGTGTTGTGTGTTGTTTGCGCATCAGGACGTCATAAAATACGCATGAAATACGTTTCGCCTATTTCCGTCGATTCTTTCTACGAATCTACTTCGTATTTAAACTTCCGGCCCCAGCCCGGGCCTATTTTGCCGCTGTGTCTGCCAATTTCATCCTCAGCTCAGGAAACATACATTTTCGAAGCTCATTGACATCCGCCGTGCATGAAAGGTAATACTTAACTTGTAAGCCACCTAAACTTTCCATAATGTGCTTGTTTTGGTTTCCTTCAACTCCCCTAGCTTAACTTCCCTCTCTCTTTCATCAATGCCAAACATTTTTCGCAGGCTGTCGACTTCTTGAGTCTTCTCTGCGACACGATCCGTGGCCGATTTGGCACTTACACGAACGGCTTCAAGCCGTTCCGTTTCTGCATTAACCTGGCCTTGCAGTGATTCATAACGACTCCTCGACGCGAGGAAAGCAGTCTCTTGTTTCTTGAAAGCACTTAGTACTTTTGCATGGTTTGTGTGTGCTTTAGCCTCGTCCTAGAATATCAAGTAACTGATTTAGTGCTATTCGAGACGTAGGCCAGTATGCGCCACCTTTACTGCTTGTTTCTGAAATTTCTGTAGGCCCTCGAGCTCATCGATAGCCATGTCGAGGGCTTTCTTTTCGACCTTAGCCTCCTTCTTGATGATTTTGGATATCCTTTGATTGTCCTTCGCTAATATTGACCTATGAGCCAGAATAATAGCCGAAAATGTTCGTATGCTTACTCTCGGCCTTGATGATCTTAGACTTTTGTTTTTGTGTGAGCGAGAAATCGGCGTCTCGCGCACGCTGCTGGAGGTAGTCTCCTGCCTCTGTTGAAGCATGGGGTCCTACTGTACCAGCGCCGTTTATAAAGGTCCCACTGCTGAGTGGAAGACCGTCCTTGTTCGTAAAGAATGCGTTTCGAGAGACCAGTTTCTCAGACTGGGTGATTCCACCGGGGTTACAAGGTTCGCCGTTACCATATGTCGTGAGATTAGGAGCGGCTTCGATAGGGGCCTTGGTATAGCTGTCGCTGGAGGGAAGTTCTTGCTGAAGCCAGTCAGAAGACATCAGAGCTTTACTTCTCTGTAGATATCTAGAAGGTGCATTCAACGAGCAGGGTTCAGAATTGGAGGCCTCAAATCTCGTATTTCTGGGAGATCCCAAGATAGACGATGCATTCCCGCGGCCAAATGGATTTCTTGTATTTTTCTCGCATGTGAGAAAGCCGGTGGCCCCATTACTATCGATGCCCGAGTCGTGCCTATAGGGTGTTGGAATGTAGTCTGGATCCTGTGAAGAAGCGAGGGAGCTTGAACTAGCATGGTCGCTGAAGCCGTCGAGTGTTCTACTGTTGATGGGACTGAACGGGAAGGATGTAGCCATAGTTTGACGTTGAATGAACGTCAAGATGAAGTCTAAGTGTAAGAGCCAGTTATGGGGGAATAGGGGGAATCACTCGGCAATCGTCATCATGGCTTCCCCGCAATCTCGATCTACCTCGTGACCTGATATGGAAATATCGAGGACAGATTTGATAGGATTTGATCAAATCTGTCATGAACTTTCTCACGATTGTCATGTATGAATTGATTGATCGTGATGAATTTGACTTCCACGAATCCTCGTAGGCATGATTTATACGTATACTACTCTGGCTGGATTGTTGAAGGCACCGGATTGTCGCCTTTGGTCCTAGCCTTCGCAATTAGGCCCATTCTTTCGTCTCCCAGCTCTGAGTTGCTTGAGTCCTCCTCAGTATCTTCTACTTTTCCTTCGCTTCCACTTTCGCCATCTTCTTTCTCCACCTCATCACCATCACCATCATCGCTCTCTTCTTCTTCTTCCTCCCCCTCTGAGGTTTCCTCTTCTTCAGAACTACTAATGGCATCTGCATAGAAAGTCTCCAGATCTTGAGCAAAGGTGCCTTTGGCACTGTCTTGTTGCGAGTCAGGCCTGGAAGCGGATGTCGGGGTCAGGACAACAGGTGAAGCCATCGTCTTAGCCCTTTGGCCAATGGATGCCGAGGAGATAGCAGTTATGGTGCTTCCAGGGGGCTTATCATCCTCTGAATCCCTCAGAGTGGATTCAACACCCTTCTCTAGCCAGTCTGGAAGCAAGCTATCCATTTGCATAGGCTTCCCTAGGACCACACTGAGCGAACCAAAGAGCGCATCCTCATCTACTGCAGATCTCGGGTCAACCGTGTCATAACAATATTTTCTTGGGGAGACTCACTAGTTCGAATACTATGTTCTTCAATTGTCCCAGATTTCCCCTCAAAGAGCACTAATCGAACTTGCTCCCGCCGGAGAACAACACCACTCCTTTCTTCCTGAGAGCCGGGGGAAAGAGTCGGCAAAATCCCAGACATGAGTGAGGCAATCATCTTCGCTCGATCCCTTACATCGTAGCTGGTGTCGTAGCGGGCTAGTGAGAACACATAGTGTGAAAGCAGAGTGAGGGTCCGGTCTCCGGGAGAGATCACCAAAAGTTTTGCTGCGAGAGTAATGATTTGGAGTTTAACGATCACGGCCTACAAGAATCAGCATCAGGAAAGGACTGTTCAGGAAGCGGCCCGCACCTCTTGCCCGAACGCCTTGGCGGCTTTTCGCAATACATCCGGTGCCCATTCTGAGATTCCTGGGGGTCCTGGAGTAGGATCATTTGAAGCCGAGTATTGCCCAACTAGCCATATGACACAAGCTCGCGCCTGTGGATTTCTGATATCGTCAATCTTTCTCGCAAGGCGTGACACTATTGAGAGAGGCCCTTCGCGAGAAGTACCCGCGATTCCCCGAACAGGTGATGAGAGTTGGTTCTGTACGAGCGTTTTGAGCACCATGACCGCCGAACTCGTGACTGTATCTATCAAGGATGAGTCAACACAGGTCTTCCGCATTGGAGGGATAACTGCACAGACCATTGCCGCTCTGGATCATGTTGATAAGTGCTGTCAGGCATTGTTGTATGGACTCTGGGACAATGAATGCGCATCGACCAATTGCATGGATAGAATTGTTGACAATCCCATCATCGGTGTCATCTGAGTAATCCTATTTGTGGCTTGAGTTTTGAAGGAAGGAGGGAAGACTAGATATTCGTACAATAAACTCCCTCAATATTGCGCCATAGGTTTCAGGATTCAGGACTTTGAGTAGCAATCGAATCTTGTCACGCTTAACCTCTCGTGGATCGTCGGTCCTCAGAAAAAAGCGAGCATGGTAAG
>JANIEX010000603.1:0-25508 GCA_027627405.1 Leucocoprinus birnbaumii | reverse complement strand
ATACCGTTAAATAAAAGGGCATCACGGTTGTCAAGGACATCTCTGAGTAAATGATGAATGTCCCCAATCGCCTATAAAAGTATTGTCTCGCAACCTGGCGAGAACCCTAAGCACGACTCTCTGCCAGACAGAGGCAGCTTACATCCTCCTCCACCTTTCAGCACCATCAACATGCACCCCTTGCTCAATCACATCGGACTACGCCTACAAGAGTTCACAGATGGCAAACACCATTCAGGTCTTCCCCCAGAGATTTGGTATCACATTGCAACTTTCCTACCTCTATCAGAATTCAAAGAGTCAAGACTTTACACCGTCAACCGACCCTTTCTTATCTCTTATCTGGAGAGAAGAAAGCTTTGCCTAGCATTTCCCTTTTTTCCAGGGAAGATCAGGTCAGGTCAGATGTTGTTGAACAAAACCAGATCTGTGAAGTGAATGTCATAGTCAGGCTCCTGCCCAATCCCGATAAACTGACACTCTTATTTAATGAGGGGCATATCCCTGTTACAGGGCATCCAACGGCACCTTCAAGTCCACTGTTTCAGTGATCTCATCTTTGTCCCCAATGGTAACCTCAATGCGCATCCAGGCTCCGCAGAGAAGCTCAGGAATTATGTCTACGAGCAATTCATACGAGCATGTAAAGCTCTTGGAGTACCGAGCTATCGCTCGCCTCAGACCCAGGTCAATTTTGCTCTAGAGAAAACGAACCAACTCAAATCGCTACAGGTTGTCTGGGTTACCGAAACTGCTCTCTACGAAGACGGGCATGTAGATGTGCCGCTATTAACAGTACTTTCCACGGCATGGAAATACTCGATCAACACACTCACGACCTTATCCTTTTCTTTCACCAATATCCCACGCTCCTATGTGGCATTACCTTGGAATGTCAAGTTTCCCAACTTGCAAAACTTTGAACTGAAGCTTCGAGGAGTAACCAACTTCGAAGCCCTCGATCTCCCAGACGATACACCGGAAGCAAGTAACTTCCGAAATTTGGCGTCGTTCTTCATCAATCACCAATCAACAATCCGAAAATTGAGTTTTTTCCTGTCTGAATCTCCATTTATCATAAAGCTCTTCAACAAGATGCCTTTATTTGTCGAGCTTGTCGAGCTTTACCTGGTTTTCCCCGTCAGCCGACAACCGGTTTTTCAGCCCGCAGTTAAGAGACTTGTAAGGATGCATTCTCACAGGCTTAGACGATATGCATTCAAGTTCGTTGGGAGTCTGCGTGCTGCCGGTAGCCCCAGTCTGGATACGGTCAAAGACTTGCTTGTACCGCTTGGGCATAATCTTGAATACCTGTCGAGCTCGATAGTGCCGATGTATGACGCTTTCTTCTGCAGTCTCTATGCTGGGGTAAGGCTTCTTTATTTGCATACGGTACCTACATTTTGCTCATTCTGTTACAGGTAAAAACTCTGGTTATAGATATTGAATTGCATTTCCCAGAGGTACAAAGTTTTGTGGCTGTTCTGTTAAAGAATGGTCCTGAGATTTGCCTTGAAAACCTCAAAATCCACACTCAAAGAGTCGATGCTGAGCTACTAAGCTTTCTTGCGAATGGGCTGCCTCACCTCAAGGAGCTCTGGATTAAACAAGTTTGTAGGCTGCGGTCATTTCCATATCGAGTTCCTGACGTATTTAAGACGGTGTGTATGTTTTGAAGTTGTTGATTGACAGGCTTATCATGTGCTGTAAACTGTTAGGCTGCAGATACTTTATCAGGAGTAGTACTGGATCAATGGTGTCTAGAGCAATTCTACCTCGACAGAACACCATGTAGCATGGCCCACTTGGGGCCCAGCTCTTGCGAGGGAGAGGAGTATGGTGTTAGACTTATTCAAACACTACCTTGTGTTCGGTACTTCAACGGAATAACTAGGGACAACCATCACTGGATTGATCGCGCTCCAGATATTTTGGATACACCATGGTACTCTGAGGCGAGTCCATGTGGGTTGTAGAATATAAAAAATGTAGTATCAAGTCGTCCATATGTAGAAGTTTCGGCTAGTGCTGAGCATACCCTCATTAGCTGGAGCAAGTTCCAGTTCAGAAACCATCCAAGGGTTTTGTGTGGAAGATCTGAAGTTTGAGAAGTGCGATACAAGGGAAGCAGAACCGCTTCCTAGGGGATCTGGTGCGCCATAGAGTGCACCGGGGCCGGGAGAAAATACCGCGGAGTATAAAAAGAAATGATCAAATGAAGTGAGAGGTGCTGATCAGGACATTCAATGGAAATGTAGAGTGACGTTGGGAGGGTGTTATTTGGCAGTTTGTGGGCTGCCCATCCTCGATATAATTCTGATTTGGAACACGCATAGTAATAGGACAACAAATGGACGCAAACTATTATCACGATAATCAGCGCTACAGTGAATTGGAGTGGTATCCGATATGATGACACTTTACTATTCACACCAATACTTAAATATCAGAGACAGCCCATGAATAAAACGGGTACAAACTGTCAGTGTATGGGTAAATTAACACCCCGTGGGCGAGTGAGATACACTGTCGTATTTTAGGGCATCCGATTCGACTAGTGGAATCTTTCAAGCTGAGGAGTTTTTAGCCTTAGGTTTTCAGATATCAATTCCACATGAATGTCTGGTGAGAACGTTCTATGAGTAGTTTCTTCGTATTTCTGATACGAGGTAAGATTGAGGGATTGATTTAGGAGTTGGTGATCATCAGTCATTGATCATCTAGAGCCTTGCTAGAAGGGTATCACGGTTGCCAAGGACTGTTCTGATTAAATGATAAATGTCCCAGTCACCTTTCCCACAACCTGGGGAGAACTCTAAGTATGACTCCCTACCACGCAGCTTACATCCTCCTCTATCTTTCAGCACCACCAGGATGTACCGCCTACTAAACCGCATCGGACTGCGCCCACAAGAGCTCTCATATGACAAACACCATTCGAGTCTTCCCCCAGAGATCTGGTATCACATTGCAACTTTCCTACCTCTATCAAGATTCAAAGAGTCGAGACTATACACCGTTAACCGATCCTTTCTTGTATCTTACCTGGAGAGAAGGAAGTTCTGTCTGGAGTTTCCTTTTTTTCCAGGGAAGGTCAGGGCGAGTTGTATACTGTTGAAGAAAGCCAGATCTATGAAGTGAGTGTCATAGTGCTCTCCTGCCCCATTCGAGATGAAGTGACCTTCTCATTTTTATGAGGAGTACATCCGTATTACAAGGCATACCACAACACCTTCAAGTCAACTGCTTTAGTGATCTTGTCTTCTCCAGGGCCAGTTACAGTATTCATCCCGGCTATGCAGAGAAGCTCAAGAATTATACCCACAAGCAATTCATACGAGCTTGTACAGCGCTTGGAGTACCGAGCTATCGCTCGCTGGAGACCCAGCTCAGTTTCGCTCTAGAGCAATTGAATCAACTAAAGTCGCTCCAGGTCGTCTGGGATACTGAAAGCTTTTTGTACAACGACGAGCATGTAGACGTGCCGCTGTTAACAGTGCTTTCCACGGCATGGAAATACTCGATCAACACCCTGACGACTTTATCCTTTCGTTTCAGCCATCACACTCCTCTCCCATATGTTTCGCTACCTTGGAATGCCAAGTTTCCCAACTTGCAAAACTTCGAGTTGAAGATCCAACTTGATAATTTCCAGAATTTAACGCCGTTCTTCGTCAATCATCAATCGACAATCAGGAGATTGAGTTTCTACTTTCTTGACGCTCTATCTGCCATTGAGCTCTTCAACGAGATGCCTTTGCTTGTTTCTCTCGTCGAGCTTTACTTGGCTTTCCCCGTCAGTCAGCGACTGACTGTTCCTCCTGCAGTCAAGAGACTTGTAGGGATGCATTATCACAGGCTGAGGCGATATGCATTCAAGTTTAGCGATAGTGTGCGAGCGGTCGGTAACCTCGATTTGGATACAGTCGAAGGGTTACTTGTACCGCCTGGACATAATCTTGAATACCTGTCGAGCTCGATCGCGCCGACGCACGACACTTTCTTCTGCAGCCTCTATGCCGGGGTAGGTGTTCTAAGTTTGTACGCGGTGTCTACTACGTTCTGCTGATTCTACTACAGGTGAAAACTCTGGTTATAGACAAAGAACTGGCATTCTCAGAATTACAGCACCTCGTGTCTGTTCTCTTGAGGACTGGTCCTGGGCTTTGCCTTGAAAACCTGAAAATTGACACACAAAGAGTCGACGCTGAGGTTCTAAGCTTTCTGGCAAATGCCTTGCCTCACCTCAAGGAGCTCTGGATCACACAAGTCTGCAGCCTGCGGTCATTTCCATATCGACCTCTTGACGTATTTCCGACGGTACGTGGCTTGTGCAGTTTTTGATTGATAGGCTGATGATGTGTGTAAATTGTTAGGCTGCTGATACTTTATCAGGAGTAGTCCTGGATCGATGGAACCTAGACCAGTTTTACCTCGACAACACGCAATGTAGCGGTGCCCACCTGGGACACGGTTCTTGCGAGGGGCCTGGGTATGCTATGAGACTTGTTCGGGCACTACCTCGTGTTCGGTACTTCAATGGAATAGCTAGGGACAATCGTCAGTTGATTGATCACACTCCGGATATTTTGGATACACCATGGTATTCGGAGGCGAGTCTATTTGGATTATAGCTTTAAGATGTATAAGATGTGGTGTCGAGCCCTGCATATAAGTGGGAGTCTGTGTCAAAATACTAGTGAAAAACAATCCTACATATGTACAGTCGAGGCGAGGGGTCGAACCCCGCTTCCACTCCAAGGTATTTGCTGGAACAGATACACCACGCTTGACTGTGTGACAGCTCAACTAGTGGGTATGTGAACCCATCCAGCTACACCGGCAAATTATTCAAGGACACTACAGACGCGATAGGGGTGTTCCAAAAATGGACGGTCACGTGCCATACCCTGTTGGATGTTGGACGTCGCGTGCGGTTTGATCAACGACCTGTATGTCTTCGTCCCGTCGCTGGTAAATCACCACACAACACGATCTGGAGGCTGCAGCGATGTCTGCAGCTCTCAACTCGCTCCCGGATCTCTCCAACATCTCGTCTGGCACTCACCCCGAAGTCTCTCTTGGCTCTCTCGCATCAGGTTTCTCTACTCCCGGTCGACATCTCAGAATTCCCTCTGCATCCTCTCGTTCTACAGCTCAGTCGTCTCTACCGGTCGCTACGCCCTCTCCGCCCGGCTCCTCGTCGGCTCTGTCGTCGAGACGAAAGACCGATTTCGGCGCAGGAGGGGGATTTTCGTCCAGACTAGGTGCCTCGTCCTCGGCGACACGGGATTTCGACGCCGATGGCGGAGAGGACGGCGGGGACTTGCTGGATACACCTGCTGTGGAAAAGAAGCGGTACGGTGAAGATGTCGAGACGCCGAGAAAGAAAGGGGGTGTGCGGCCCAGTGCGGCTGGGAACAAGGGCGTCACACTGACCCTTCGAGATCAAGAAAAGGTGCTTTATACAATCATCTATACTATCACTTATGCTAATATGATCATGGGTAGCACATTGACAACCTCAAGAAAGAAAACTTCAACATCAAACTCCGCGTCCACTTCCTCGAAGAACGTCTCGCCCAACTCGCCCCAGACCAAATCGATGCCGCACTCAAACAGAACATCAACCTCAAAATTGAAGTGCAGCAACGCAACATGGAGCTCAAGAAGCTCAAGAAGCTAGTTCTTCAACTCGAGAAAGAACTCGAGTCCTCCGAACATAATCGTGCTTCCTCGCGAATGCAAGAAAGTCGTGAGCGGGAAGAACGTGAACGAGAGCTTGAAGAGCGTTTAGAGGAACGTGAACGCGAGATTCGCGAGTTGAGGAGACAGAGAGTGCATCTGGGAGAGGAGAGTGAGGATGCAGTACGAGAGCTCGAGATGCACAATGCCCAATTGGAAGAAGAGCTGGAAAACATGAGGGAATTACTCCAAGACAACATGGACGAAATCGAACGACTCAAAGATCTAGTCGAACGTAACCCCTCCTCCCTCTCCTTCTTCCCAATCTCAAACCCCACGCGGAACTCTTCTTCCTCCCGTTCTCGACGCATCCAAGACCTCGAAGAAGAGAACGCTGACCTCCGACATCGTCTTCAAGATCACATCGCTCTCCTATCCCAAAAGGACGACGAAAGAGAGGACCTCCTCGACGCACTCGAGACTCTCAAACTCGAAATCGAAGACCTTCACGCTAAACGTGAATCAGAGCACCAAGAGCGCAGCGAGTCTCGCGCTCTCATACTCGAAGAGCGAGAGGAGCGGGAACAAGTCGAAGATGATTTGAATAACATGAAGGATAGAGTCGCAGCGTTGTTGATCGAGGTACAGCAGAAAGAGGATGAGTGCGAGCAGAGGAATTTAGAGATCGAGGAACTGGTGGCGGAGCATAAGAGGATTGTGGAGGTTGTCGAGGATGAGTGGAGAGGTGAAGTTGAAGAGGCTAGAATGCAAGTCGAGGAGCTCAGAGACGTACGCCCCTCGCCATTCTTCGCGCAAAAGTTAAACTGATTCTCATTCACCTCTAGGTCCTAGGCGAAAGAGAAACAGAGCTCCGAGATCTCAAACTCTCCCTCGACGAACATGAAACGCGTCAACACGAGCTTCGTAATGACTTTGAACAAGCCCTCAACGATCTCGAACTGCAAGCCGAGACGAAGGACGCACAAATTGAGGCTATGAGAGCTACAATTGATAAACTTGGCGAGGACATTTACGTCCTCGAAGACGAGAATGATAAGATCAAAGAAGAAGCTGAACGGCTACGGGAAGACGAAGGTGCAGAGCGTGAACGATTAGAAGCTTTAAGTACAGCGCTTAAAGAGGTAACGTATTATCCCTCGACTCCTATTCTCTCGCTCATATCACCTTTCAGAAACTCAGTCAAGTCCGCGCCGAACTACAAGAAACCACCGAAATCTACGAACAATGCCACCACGACCTCCACGCCGCCCAGCTCGCACACAACACCCTAACCCAACAACACACCTCCCTCCAAGCCGAACTCGAACGCACGATCAAATCACACACCCGCACCCTCGAAGACCTCAAATCGCGCCACGCAGACGACCTCCGACAATCCAATCGCGCGCTCGAATCCAAAGACTCTGCTCTCCAAAGCGCTTTGTCCGACTTGACGAGGGTGCAAGCTCAGTTACTCGCGCGGGAGAAGGATGTGGAGGAGCTGAAGAGTGCGCTTGGGGGGTTGGAGGAGGAGAGTAAGAGGCGAGGGGAGAATGATACGACTGCGAGGTTTAGTTTGCAATTGGAGGTTGATCGGTTGAAGAGGGATATCGAGCGTCTCGAAGATGAATTATCTCGCTCCCGAACGGAATTATCCTCGTACCAACTCAAACTCACCGAAAAATCCAACGAAATTGATTCATTACACATTCAAAACCGGGACCTCTCAACACAGCTGTCTCAACAAACTCAAGCTCGGTTGAATCTGTCGGAGAAATTGGATTTGGTGCAGGGCGAGTTGAAGAAGAGGGAGGGGGAGGTTGAGAGTTTGAGAGGGAGGGTGGGGGATGTGGAGGGGCGGTTGGGGAAGGAGCAGAGGAGTTTGCAGAGTCAGGAGACGGTGTATAGGGATCAGTTGACGGAGAGGAATACGCTGTTGTTGACGATTTATCAGTANCTTGATAAGATTTTGGGTGTGGATAAAGTTCCTGTACGTCCTTCCCCTTCCCCCTCATACGCATCATTAACTCACCGCCCCTACAGAAAAAAGGAACCCAAAGCGAAACCAAGCCCTTTACCAACTTCAGCGTCTTCCACGACAACCTAATAACCCGCCTCAAAGCCCTCTCGCAGATCCAACTCGAATTCGACAAGAAGTGTAAAGAAGCGGAAACGAAATACGTTGACAAGTTGAATGAGATCAGGAAGCAGTTGGATGTGCGGTGGAAGCAGATTGATAAGTTTGAGAGTAGTGTGAAGAGTTATGCGGATACGAAGATGCAGTGGAGGAGGAAGTTTGCTGCGAAGGAGGGCGAGTTGGAGGTTTTGAAGGTGCGTGTCGCTCGTTCTCTCCTCTCCGATGATAAATCGTGGTGTGTATTAACTTGAACATCGTGTTAGTCAACAAACCAAGATCTCCAAGCTCAAGTATCATCACTCAAACGCCTAACCTCATCCTCCGAAACCACAACTTCATCCGAACTGCGCTCCCTAACCACCCGAGCTACAAACGCCGAAAGACGGTTAACGAACGCGCAGAATCAGCTGTTGGCGACGGAAGAGAAGATTGCTGCTATGAATCAGAAGAGTGCGGTTGTGGATAGTAAGTGGGATGCGAGGGTTAAGGAGTATGAGGCGAGGTTGAAGGCTGCGGAGGAGAGGGTTAAGAGGGAGAGGCAGGGGAGTAAGGAGAGGGTTGGGGAGTTGGAGGCGAATGTTAAGTGAGTTTCTGGTTTGTTGCTGCTTGAGATTCCTTCGCCTGTTGAGTGCTTCGGCGCTTCAATATCGAGCTGGCGTCAGATGATGGGATGATGGCCTTGCATGAATATTTTCGTCTTCATTCCGTTTCTGTTCTGTTCCGGTAAAATTCGATCTCTGACATTTGTTTATTCTGCCAGGAATCTCCAAACTCAACTTGAGAGGGCGCAGAAGAGGAATCAACAGCTAAACGATCTCCTCGAGTCGAACAAGGCGTCAACATCGTAGATACGCGGCCTTCTTGGGCCTAGGCTGCAGGCAAGACGACGACAGGGCCGNTTGTGAGCTGATGGTGGTGGACACTTAGACGGATCATGTGCAAGGTGTTGGTTGACCCTGAGGAAGGTGTCGCGCGGCTCATTCGGGCCTTTGGTGGATTATCGGTTTTTTGTTTAACCCTCGTTGCGTTTTCGTTTACTCTCGACTCGTATATGGTTTTTTTTACTCACACCGTTATCATACCCTCGTTTTCATATAGTATCTCTCCTCGCTCGTTTTACTGTTGAATGTTTTCAGTGATTGTATTATAGCATATGGCGTAATGGATTCCCCTCGGTTGTCATGGAGTGGGCCAGCTGAACATGTGGGCAGACCGCCTCGGGCTAAGTGACCTGGTAAAGTGATTGAACGCCTGAATCACCCAAGGATGTGGGCCGATTTTCCTTCCTACAAAGTGATCCGACTGGTCATTAACCTCGTTTGAGAGCCAGAGAGCAGCAAGTCATCTGGGATCCTGAACCCTATTCAATTGACGTAAGTCTCGTGGTTCGTTCAAAGATCAAATGCTCACCAGAAGACAGTATTCGGGAGAAGAACACGTCAGGGAGGACGACCTCCTATACAATCATATCGCTTCTTCACTACAGGCCCGCTTTGATCGAGTGAGAACCTATGCCCATCCGGATCCTCTTCCCGACCTTCGTTTTCAACAAAACTCGCGGGGTAAGTTACGTATGGAAGCTCACCGACATGTTTATGTTTACTTACATTTATACACTGCAGAAAATCTTGAGAGAAACGGAGGAGCAATTGAATTGAATTGTCATATGTCATGGGCGGATCTCGAGACTCACTTGCCATACCATATCAGTATAAGGTTTTACATCACTCTTTCCATGTTGAGGGAAGACGTTGTTGAGTCATCGCTTGGCGAGGTTCAGTGGAGACTGTCTCGCTCCGCCTCAATTACTCGTGCGCCGGGAGATATGAGATGTATCTTCCCCTGCCTGTCCTCTTCACTACGAGCTTCTCTGGCCATCTCGTCGGATTTCCGGATCTTGGGCATCCAATTATTAAACCCCGTCGCTTGACCTTGGGATCTTCCCATTCCCCTACTTGAGATGTCTAGCATGGATGAGAGGACGCCGCTGCTGGAGAACGACCCTAGCAAGGTGGATGTCTTGTACGATAGGTTTTCGCGGACTAAGAAAAGACTTATTGTGATAATTGTTTGCTGGGGAGGCTTGGTTCCTTGTGCGTACTTTTATATTCACTAGAAATGCATCTGACGTTGCTCGTGTTAGTTTTTACCTCTGGTACATTCATTCCATCGATACCTCAGATCGCGAAGGAGTTGGATACCACTGCGGAAGCTGTAGGGTATGAGCTTTCTGTAAGCTCTGTGAACTTCCTGTGCTCAGTTCGTTCCTCAGTTGGGCTGTCAGTATCTATATTCTCGCAGCCGCCTTTGGCTCCCTCATCGGATCAACCTATGCGACTTTTTGTACGTCCAGCAGGAATGAGTCGATCAACAACGAGACTAACTCCAAGTTCTAGATGGACGACGGCCTACGTATCTCTACTCACTTCCCGTNATGATCATAGGCTCTTTAGGAGTAGGCTNTGCGCAGAATGTTCANCAGCTTCTGATATTCAGATTCCTTCAAGCTATGGGTGCCTCCCCAGGAACATCGGTTGGTTTTGGTGTCATTGGCGATATCTATAGGTTAGAAGAACGAGGACGTGCGATGGGTAGCTATTATGGTGTATGTTCTGTGTTGTCGTGTCCCGAGCATATACTTACTCGTCCATCTTTTAGGCTACGCTGGTTGGGCTGGCCTTAGCCCCGATGATTGGTGGTGAGTAATTATCCGGGAACATTGATCTTCTCTGGCTCTGAGATTAGCCTTAGGTTTTGTGGCTCATAACTTTTCATGGAGATTCCTTCATTTTATCTTGGCTGTGTTTGCATTTGCAGCATTTCTGTGTATACTCTTTTTCTTCCCTGAGACAAGTCATCCAGGCTCGCGAGGAGTAGATAGGTACGATCGCGAAGGAGGTGCGCAACCGAAGTGGCGACCCTTGATTCTCAACCCCTTTGCGCAGTTGGATATGCTTAGGAGTCCATCGATACTTGCCGTTGTGAGTGTCAAACACGCTATATGATTGCATTACTAATTCGACGCGCCCGTTCTTGCAGTCACTAGGCAGCTTTCTAGCGCTACAGTGTGATTTCGGTGAGCCAGGATTACCCACTTGGGAGCAGAGTCAACTTAATGACTTGATATAGTTTTGCTCGTACCATTAGCATACACTATTGTGAGTACAATTACTATTAGTTTCAGGCTCTCCTCAACTTGAACCAGGGAAAACGATACGGAATCACAAGTGAGACTATGATTGGTGCCTGTTTTCTCCCGTGCGGCATTGGCAATGCCAGTATGTTAAATTCTTCCTGGCAAGTGTTGCAAATTCAAATAACGATGTCCTAGTCGGAGCGCCAGTCTCGGGATGGATCTCAGATACTGTAATTATTAGATCAAAGGGAAAGCGAGGCGGACTTTGGTATCCTGAAGATCGACTCCGAGCTACACTATTCGGACTATTTCTCCCCGTCGCGGTGATACTCTCTGCCGTCATCACTCAGTATATCCCTGGGACTACTGGGCTGGTCTTGAATCTCGTATGCCTCTTTTTCACCGGAGTCGCTGTAAGTAACTGTGATTCACTGGCCTCATGGCACTCAAGCTGAGCTTCAAAGGTCGACCTCGTTCTTACACCTTGTGGAGCCTACGTTGTCGACATCCTGCATACGAGGAGTGCAGAAAGTGCGGCCGTAATTAAGTAACTTTATCTCTATCTCTGAGCGGTTAGAATGTAATGCTGATCTGAGTTGCTGTAGTGCTTTCCGTTATCTTGCTTTGTCTGTATCGACTGCCTCTATTCTACCCATGGTGAACACCTTGGGTCATTTAGCGACTAATACCATCTCTGCTGCATTGGCTACGCTCGGATTTCTGTGAGTTCTTTATTTCCGTCTACTGGTTCACTTCAGTTGAGCACTCATTTCCAGGATTTTGTGGACGACGATCTTGTTTGGTGATTCAATGCGAGCTTGGGTCAATATTGGATTTACGACATAGATGGAGAATCAAACGCCCTAATAGAATTTGTGCTTTAACAGGCTTGAAAGGAAATTTCCTGTTTGTTTGGCATGCTCCTGCGGAAACGGCTGTCGGAGATCATGAGGAAATTTTCTACTGGACGTCACATTAGTTGGCAGGTTCCAGTGTGTATCTCACTTGTCCGCCTCGAAGACTCGTCGCTGAGACTTTAAATCATTTCCTCTTCACCTCATCCATTCAAGATATATTCCTCTCATAGAACATCTGAGAGCCCAATTGACGCATGCATGGGCTCTGACACAGTGGGAAAGTCCGGAACCGGTCCTCCGAGAAGATACATATGAATTCCTCCATCATCACCTTCCCGTGAGATTTTGTATCACTTGGTATGCGCCTGAGATTTCGGCCTTTCCATTCTTACTCTACCCATGATCTCTGAAGAGAGCCCGCTGCTGTTGAGCTCACAGAGTCCGGCAAGCAATGACCCCGATCTCGTTTACCAGAGATTCACGCCGTTTCATAAGAAAGTCTTAGTAGCCATCGTATCCTGGTGTGGTTTATTGCCTTGTCCGTCATTTACCAATGATCGCTATTGCACAGCATGTCCTCTAATCAATTTGTAGTATTCATTTCTGGTACATTTTATCCTTCCATACCTCAAATTGCTCGAGATTTGAATTCAACGGGAGAGCTCGTCAGGTGAGTACTACTAGCAGTCGTATCATTTCATGGCAAACGGTTCATTCATGTGGCCTTAGCTTCACAGTTAGCATCTCGGTACTATCTACTTCGATCGGTGCACTAGCAGCCTCAAGTTACGCAACATTTTGTATGTGAATAAGTTTATTTTTGTGTCCCCGTCACCCTTAGACTGATCGAGCGCATGTTCAGATGGTCGAAGGAGAGTCTATCTAGCTTTGCAACCACTTTCTGTCATAGGCTCCTTTGGAGTTGCATCTGCTCGAAGCATGCGCGAGCTTCTATTCTGGCGAGTTTGGCAGTGTGCAGGCGCTTCACCAGGGTTGGCCGTTGGCGCAGCTGTAATTGGCGATATCTACAAACTAGAGGAGCGAGGAACAGCAATGGGATGGTTTCTTGGTGTGAGCTTCTTTGCGTTTTTACCTACTAGGTCTTTAGACTCTCGCTGAGATCCATACCGTGCTAGGGTATGCAACTGGGGCCTACATTGGCACCGCCCATCGGAGGCTAGCCTTTCTAATCTCGTGGCTTTTTCTCCATTCTGAACGATGTCGTTATCAGGTTTCATTGCTTATCATGCGTCTTGGAGGACGATGCAAGTATGCCTTGGCGCAGCTGGACTCTTCTTGTTTGGTATAATATTCTTTGTGATGCCAGAAACAAGCCATCCTGGAACTCGCGGTGTTGATAAACTGCGGGTAGTAGGTGGCAATGCTCAACACAGCTGGCAGTGGACACAAGTAAACCCTTTCCGACCTCTCTCCCTTATGCGTAGTCCAACGCTCGTCATTTCTGTGAGAGTACCTTTTCTAATTAACTTAAACGACCTCATAGATGCTGCGGAAGTCCATTGCTGGCTTCTTTGCGCTACTTACAGACTACGGTGAGTGTGGATGTTTCGTATACTAAATTTTATCTCAGTATCCTAGTCCTACTCATACCTCTTGCCTACACTATTGTGCGTCCTGTTCTAGGAAACTAACTCTTAAGATCGCTTTGACAAATGAGACTGTACAGGGGAAGCGCTACCACCTTGATCATAACGAGGCTCTCGTTGGGGCTTGTTTTCTTCCTTGTGGTCTAGGCAATATAGGTGCGATATCCTTCTTGTGAAGGTTTGTTCTTCTATCAACAGTTCATTCAGTTGGTGCTACGACAGCGGGTCGCCTGGCAGACAAGACGATCATCTATTGGAAGCGGGAAAGGAACGGTGTATGGTATCCCGAGGACCGATTACGGGCATCATTTGTCGGTGCTCTAGTCCTTGTTCCGCTATCTGTCCTCGGATGTGGACTCATAACTCAATATATTGAGGGAAGACTCGGATTAATGCTCAATCTCATATCGCTGTTCTTGAACGGAGTGGGAGTGCGTTTTTATTCTAGAGTATATCGATATCCGAGTCGCGACCGACTCACTTCGCCGTAGACGACTACAGTTTTAAGTCCTATTGTCGCCTACTCGGTCGATATATTACAAGCACGGAGTGCAGAAGCAATGGCTTGTAATGCGTACGTGCATGAAACATGTTCCAGAGACTATGATTTGCTGACGCGTTCGGTTACTTCAGTGGTTTCAGGAATTTCCTCCTTACGTTTGCAATAGCTGGGGTAATGCCTGCCATCAACAACTTGGGATTGGTGACGACAAACTTGATTTCAGCAGCACTAGCCTGGGTCGGTTTCATGTGAGTACTTATTGCTGGTCAATTTCGTTGAGGGCTCCGAGTTACACTCGCGCAGATTGCTAGTCCTGGTTGTGAGGTACGGAGATCACCTTAGGGCGTTGACTAAAGTGGAATACTCGATCGTTGAGAACGATTAATCGCTATACCGTTTGTAAACGATCTTACCGTAACGCTCTCATAAACAAGAAGAGCTTGGACGGCCTCGGAGCGATTCGGACTACATCACGAGGCTACGATTATGTATATCGGCCGAGAGTGACTGCTATCAGATAAGATTTTATTTTCCCACATCGTCACTCTGAGGGATCATTGCAATCAATGAAAACAATGAAATCCACAAATGGACTAGGTTTCTCTCATACCTCCGCTTTACCATTTTCTGGACCTAGAAGCTACTGGAATGAACTTCTTGAAGCACGTCAAGAAGTCGTACGAACTCTGGATTTGGCAACTCTGAGAAGCAAGAATGGCCGAATTCTGATCACAGTACGTTCGCTATGGCTTTTGGATAGCCGACTCGGAATTAGACTCAGCTCATCCCCGGATATCAAAGCACTCGCTTCAGTGACTCAGTTATTCCCTTCTTCCCGGTCTCCTCATGGCGTCTGAGGAAACCCCCTTGCTGTCCGACGTGTTGCGTCCGTCCGAGCATGAATCGGTGTATGAGCGATTTTCTCCTCTCCACAAAAAACTTATTGTCGCGACCGTGGCCTGGTGCGGCTTGATGCCTTGTAAGTCTACCTCGTTTTTGTATGTCACATTGTCTGATCTAGAACTTAGTATTCCTGTCCGGAACCTTCAGTCCATCGATACCTCAGATGGCTCGGGATCTGGACACAACGGCCGAGAGCGTTGGGTGTGCTCAATTCTCTACTTACCCCTGTCCTTCAAACTAACCTTGATGCGAAAGCTTTGCCGTCAGCCTCTCAGTCCTCTCCTCCGCCGTCGGTTCCTTGACATCTGCTAGCTACGCGACTTTCTGTATGTGATATTTGTGCCTCTTGGTACTGGGTTTGACTCATAAGCCAAACAGATGGCAGACGTCCGATATATCTCATCACCTTACCCTTCTGTGTAATCGGTTCGATTGGTGTCTCGGCTGCACGAAATATGCCTGAGCTGTTGTTTTGGAGGTTCTGGCAATGTGTAGGAGCGTCTCCAGGTTTGGTCGTTGGAGCAGCGGTCGTTGGAGATATCTACAAACTGGAGGAAAGGGGGATGGGGATGGGTGTTTTCCTTGCAGTGAGTCATTTTTTCCGTCGGTCAATGGCAGGGGGAACAATAAGGCTTTTTCTAGGGGAGCTTACTAGGCACAACCCTGTCACCACCTATCGGAGGTTCGTCTATGTCATCCAGTCAGCTCTCTGAGTCCTCATAAGTAAACGCCCACAGGCTTCATCGCGCACTTCTGGGGATGGAGAATCATGCAGCTATGTATTGGGGCCCTAGCCCTAGGTGCATTCTCAATCTTCCTCTTTGCCTTTCCTGAGACAATTGCATCCGGGTACGCGAGGGATAGATCAATACCGGAGGAGCGGTCTCAAACGCGGGTGGTCAATTACGAGTGTGAACCCATTTGGGTCTCTACAGCTTCTCAAGAGCCCAAACATTCTCGCTGTGGTAAGTCTCTAATCGCTTATTCAATGTCGTACGTGACGATAAACCTCTGTCTAGGCTGTTTCAGGCTTCCTCTTACTCCTGACTGATTATGGTGATTGGACATTGATTCCTTCTTTCTCAAGTCACTAACATAGATCGACGCAGTGCTCCTTGTACCTCTCGCTTATACCATAGTGAGTGGACCTATAACGTCTCTGCCTGAGCACATTTCAGCTGATTTCCCTAGGGTAAACGCTATAATCTCAACAATGAGTTTCTTGTAGGGGCGTGTTTCCTCCCTTGTGGCTTGGGTAACATGGGTAAGTGATCATGTCAATTATATTTAGTCCAACCTCTGATTAACCCGCTAGTCGGAGCACCTATCGCGGGTCGCATTTCAGATCGGATTATCACGACGTGGACAAAGAAAAGAGGCGCTTGGTATCCCGAAGACAGATTACGAGCCACGTTCTTTGGTGGTCTCGTCTTTGTCCCACTATCCGTTCTTGGTTGTGGTTTGGTGACAGAATATGTCGAAGGCCCTATTGGACTGTCGTTGAATCTGCTTCTCCTTTTCATGAACGGGCTTGGTGTACGTTTTGAGTTGTATGTCTCGCGATATCTGGCTAATTCAAAGCAGGTTGATATCGTTCTGGCACCCTCTGCATCTTATGTAGTAGATGTCATGCATTCGCGTAGTGCCGAAGCCATGGCATGTAACACGTACGTTCATGGTCTTCCCGCATTTCCGCTTGAAGCTGACTCCAGGACAGAGGGTTTAGGGCCTTCCTTCTAGCATTCGCAATAGCAGGAGTGATGCCGATGATCAATACGTATGGCATGCTGATTGCCAACGCCATCTCCGCATGTCTTGCGTGGATTGGCTTCGGGTAAGCGTCTGTTTGTCAGGTTTGAGCAGATTCAGAAATGACACGAACAACTACTTCCTATTTTTAGGCTACTTTTGATCACAGTGCGCTATGGAGATGAAATGAGGGCATGGGTTGATATCGGCTACTCAACCGCCGCTGATAACTAAATCAGGTCCTGACTTGGTATGATTACGTGTGGTGCATAGATGTGTGTACTATCAAACCTCAGGATAAATGTCAATGAACTGTTGATGCTTGGATAACACGGCGCGACTGCAGAGCTGATCGCTTCCATGTGCAGTGTACAAGTCACCATGATCAACGTGATGCTTCGCAAGGAATCTATTGCGTTTTCATTGACCAGCGATTCAGGATTATCCCTGTGCCACAAGAATATCTAGCACGACATGAAGTTCACACCCCATGAACTTCTAGTTCATCGGCCTCATGTTTACAATATACGGGTAATCCTTTCCGCGGCCTTACCTTGACCCTAACCATCTACACAATGCAGGACTCGGAGGAATCCCCTCTACTCCCAGATTCTGGCGATGAGCTGATTTACCAGCGATTTACCAATGTACAGAAAAGACTCTTGGTGGCTGTAGTAGCGTGGTGCGGACTGTTGGCCCGTAAGTCTGTGCACTCACGTAATATTTTGCCGAACTAAATGCTGTGTAGCATTCATCTCTGGGACGTTCTTGCCTTCCATCCCCCAGATTGCTGCAGATCTTGGAACAACTGGAGCGACGATCAAGTANATACTGTTTTCTAAAACCNAACTTGTTGCTCACAAGCAGTTCATCAGCCTCGCNGTCAGCTTATCAGTGCTTGCTTCGTTCGTTGGCCCNCTCATCGGAACGACCTACTCTGGCTATTGTAAGTGAACAGCATTCAATTCCTACTCACGCTATCCGACATTCTATACTAGATGGGCGGCGAATCGTATATCTCGTTTCACTTCCTGTCTCTGTGGCTGGATCGATTGGCGTCAGNCTTGCGACTTCAGTCCCGCAACTGATGGTTTGGAGATTTNTGCAATCTGCAGGTGCCGCCCCCGGAATGGCTCTGGGAGTGGGTGTCATTGGAGACATNTATAAAGTGGAAGAAAGGGGTACGGCGTTAGGCTTCTTTTTCGCAGTGAGTGTCTATATNTGACTCAGATTTGACCTCTGTNACACTATTCACAGNCATCATTGCTGGGCCCGGCGTTGGCGCCTTTCGTTGGAGGTCATCATGTTACTTTCATACGGCATCGTAGTGGCATGGGCTGAACTTTGGTTTTGTGTAGGACTGGTGACGCATTATTTCTCTTGGCGCGTTCTACAGCTAGGCCTCGGCGTTTTCGCCTCNGTCGGGTTCATCGTCATGCTNTTNGTTTTCCCGGAAACAAGNCANCCTGGTACTCTCAAGATCGAAACNCTGCAACCTAGNGCTAGACCTCGATGGAGGCCTCTNCTGCTTAATCCATTGACACCTTTGGCATTGCTTCGCAGCCCACCTCTCTTTCTCCTCGTTAGCAATTCTAAATTCTGTCTCCTGATTATCCTGGCTCACTCTAAACCATAGACTATGGTCGGGCTG
The DNA here is from genome assembly GCA_027627405.1 of Leucocoprinus birnbaumii. Classification (NCBI taxonomy): domain Eukaryota; kingdom Fungi; phylum Basidiomycota; class Agaricomycetes; order Agaricales; family Agaricaceae; genus Leucocoprinus; species Leucocoprinus birnbaumii. The sequence goes on along the minus strand of JANIEX010000603.1, from coordinate 7,281 downwards.
GTATCTATGATTACTGATTANGGTATTCTCTTGATCATTCCTTTGGCCATGGATGAAACTAATGCATTCGTCAGTGTTGCTTATCCCATTGGCATACACNATTGTAAGGTCAACNCAGCTCTCACCTGCCCATANTCACCNGTCATTCAGGGCAAACAGTACAACATTGGAAACGAGGCTCTTCTTGGTCTATGTTATCTCCCTGCTGGACTAGGAAACATCGGTATCTTTTTTTNGTCGCTTCATCGATCAGTGGCTGAGTTNGGGAANAGTGGGTGCTCCTGTGGCNGGTGGCTTATCGGATAGAATCATCGTCAAGTGGAAAGCGAAGNNAGGATATTTCTATCCCGAAGATCGTTTGAGGGCCTGTTTTGTTGGCGCTCTCGCTCTAGTGCCTCTCTCTGTCCTATTGAGTGGCTTATTGACCCAATACGTCCCGGGAACGATAGGACTTGTACTNAANCTTTCATGTCTGTTTATGAACGGAGTCGGTGTGAGTTCTATCCCTTTCTCTTAATGGGGTTAGTNCTCAAAATCAGTTGTGACCTCACTCAGGTNGACATGGTGCTTGGGCCTTCAGCGGCGTATATGGTGGATATTTTACAGACACGTAGTGCAGAAGCTATGGCGGCCAATAAGTGAGCNTATNGNTCTTTACGACGAACNAGTTAATCATGATACCGTGCAGCGGACTACGCGCNGTTCTTCTTTCTGTCGCTGTGGCTGGAATCCTTCCGTCAATAAANGCCTACGGCGTCGCAGTCACGAACTCTATCTCAGCCTTACTTGCTTGGNTTGGATTTATGTAAGCTTAAGAAGAAGTGCGACAGAATAGCTCACTGATACGCTTATNATCCAGCCTACTGGTACTTNTTATNAAGTTCGGAGAAAGGATGCGGAAGTGGCTAGATGTTGGTTATTCTAGGTAGTTTTTGTGAATACCCACGCTCTCCGATGATCNAGTGGATACATGCCGTGGTATNTTCTTTTGAGCCGATGNAGGTACTATTGTATCGGNCGTTTCTTAGNAGTTATATGCCTCAAGCTACAGNATTCATGATAGAGAAAAAACGANAAAAACGAATATAGCACTTGGCATGGTGGGNTCGAGTGCTCANCGGCCAGAATTTGCGCTTTTCCGGAATNAGTGGACCCGAANGTTGCGCCATGGCACGGTCTCAACCTTGCTTGAANCAAATTGNAGTNGGGGTTTGGACTTTTGGGCGTCTNTTTGTAGGGGCGGCTGACCCNGTGTGACGTGACCCTAGTGACGTCAGTTCAAACTCGCTACCTACAATTATATTCCATTTCAACACANTACCTCCAACCATGNCAGACNAAGAAACTCAGGACGCAAGCCTGCGCTTCAGAACAAAGCTCTCCGCATTTTCCTTCCAGAGCTCCGATAACCCTGCCCCCAGGCGGAGTCCCCGAAATCCTAAGCCTCTCGAACGCCCNNTTCAAAGTCGAGCCCCGCGGAAGCAGCCACCAANTTCAAAAAGAGGCTTTGCGCCTCCTGAAAAATANAGCCATCTNAACNTACTCCAGGACTACCTCGAACNAAATCTCGACAGTACGTTGTTCTNGAGTTCCACCNCGACTACTCAAATCNACAANAAATCGACTGAACGTATCAGTTGTGTTCTGCGGAATAAAGTGAGAGCNCTCGATGTCAATATTCNANAAANGGAACNGAGATGCTGATNCNATAATTCTATATTAGCCCGGGGCAAAAATCTGCGGAGATAGGTCATCACTTCGGTGGGCCAACGAATCACTTCTGGCCGTGTCTCCACGAATCTGGTGCANATTACANCTCTATACCTTTGGCAACNATGAAGCTGATTGAAACGGCTGNCTCACTCAGGCCTGACAACGGAGCGTCTGCAACCGACTGAAGACTACACNTTACCAGGGCGATTTTCGATAGGCATGGTGTGTTCATACTCGTGGGTTTNTTATCCTAAAGCTCATCTTTTACAGACAAATCTCGTCGACCGTCCCACAGCNGAAGTACNTCTNAATTCCGGGNATTTTNTTCAAGCTACATCNATACGTTTNAGCAAAACGAACTGTCGCGCGAAGAACAATCATCTTCAGTACCCACACTCCTTTCAAAGATCGCGAAATACAAGCCCAAAATTGTTTGCTTNGTGGGNCTAGGCATTGCGAGAGTCGTCAGGACCTATGCTTTGCCAGTCAGTTCTGCCTCGGTCACTCTATCCCTTAAAAACTCACGATTTCTGTCAAAGAAGGAGAAAGGCGCCCTTCATGTCGCATATGGTCTACAACCCTTCAAAATGTGTCATGGGGAATTGAGTGAGCCATCTCAATCAAACCTCAGGCTGTACTTGCTCATGGTCTGCTAGATGAAAGCGACGGGACTGAAACGCTCTTTTTCGCAGTGGCTAGCACCTCAGGTCGNGTGGTGAAGTACCAGGCAAGTCTTGTAGTAACTTGTCAAGATTCGATACCCGGCTGATTCAGTCTCATGCAGAAAACCCATAAAATCGAACAATTCAGAGAGCTGAAAGGCCTACTTGATGACGTCAAAGACGGGCAAACTTGACACTTCCAAACTTCAAAGGCTGCAAATGAAAACATCATACGGATCGGATTTGTCTCCTTAGTGCGTGAACGCTCATTACGCTAGAGAAACCGAATACAACGAATTGTCCGAGTGGTTTTGTGGAGGAAAACCATCTACCTTCTGATTTATGTTGAGCGTCAGCTTTCCTTGGGAGCAATCATCATCAGAGACCCCAACGGTGTCCGCTTCCACTCGCTTCCACCCGCCCCGGCAAATTGACACACCTACCCCTTCCATGGCACCCATATTTCCCCCATCTTAGACTCTATCTACTCTTTACACCCATGGAGGTCATTCGGTTGTTTCGAGTCCTGACTACGTCCACTTTCACTGGCAGACGCGATTTCACCGGACGATTTGATCGTGTTTCGTCCCTGAGAAGCGCCTTCAATGTCGAGGTGTTGCTACTTGCCGGCCCATGTCTCCTATGGGCGCATATGACCACTATACTCCGATGTTTGACTCAAACGCCCCTTGTTGTGAAGCGAGGGTAAATAGCTGTATACACCTAATCTCGTTATTCTTCTAGCTCACCGAATATTCTGCACCCTTCTATTTGTCCCGAGCTGGAGGGGATATCATCAGAGGGCACTGTGGCGCAACGTATGTAAACTTCTAGCTTACCTGCAAGCACAATGTGGCTTGATACAGACGTCATTCAACATAAGCGAACGTCTCCCAGACCCATTTTCTCCATCCTCAGGCTGCATGCCTTGAGGAAATCCGAATATCCAGAGCTCTACAATCAGCTTCTCAGGGCTTCGAATCCACTTCGATTGGCGAGTGGTAGTGCTACCCCTTGGCAAAACTCCCTGGTGATCTGCTACACCCTGTATGGTTCAAAGTGAGGTTTTACTTGCCTCGGAAGTGCGCTCTACTTGATAAACTTCCCCCAAAGTTGTGTTCAAAGCAGATCCTTCGGATCTAGCTTTTGACATTTGACTAGGACCGCATAGTCGCCGGGCTCACCGAGCTTCAAGTCGACCTAGAGGATGTTCTGGACAGGTATCTACACTAACAGGAGTAGCAAGCACGGCCCACGATACACCTACCCACCCGCTGGTAAACCCCGGAAAGAGCCATCGAGCTATGGGTAATACTTTCAAAGTATTGCGAGGTCGGATTGGACGTAGCCTTGCAATAGTTACATGCTGGAGAAATGATCCTGTCCTGCCTGTGCCTCCCAAGATGCCAAAAGGCTTCGAAGTTCGGAGACTGTGTTCGATGATTCTTGAACGTTTGAACTGGCACATCTAACCCCCGGTCGGACATTCCCGAGCCTTATGGCCTCACACTTGGGTGCGTGCCCCATCACCATGCTTCGAGCTAAAAGACCTCCAGGTATGACGGTCGGCGGCTATGAGAGCGTGCTATTACGAGTGACACGGATATCCTGGTACGTGGTTCTCTAAACAACATTAATAGGGTGGAAGCACTTTTAGTCGAACTCTTCCACTGTCACACGAGGTCTCAATCCTTCGGCTCTTCCAAGTCTGTTCAACTGTTATATTCTCACCCAGGAGTACGCACATGAACATCGTTATTTATATTCCTATCAATCTTCACTCACGCCTAGAAACACCACTCCCACCCACGAGCTAAGCTAAAACCAATTCGATTTTGCCACATCTTCACGCTCTGAGGAATATTGTCCCAGAATGCTAATAATAGGCCCGTGGAAGGGACTGTATCGCTGCTGTCCACTTCTAGTATTGTGCAGTCTGAATCTATCCGTAAATCAAATAGAAGAGAGAAACACTGATGATATATCGTAGCTCATTATTGGACAAAGTATCGTTAACATTACCTCCATGCTGCTCGCGTTGGATGATTCCTTCGAGATTCCTTTGAAGAGGAATCTGGGAGCCAGCAGTGAGTAGGTGAGAGTGACGTGAATGTGATTATCGCCATCAATCTTTCGCGTATATATAGCTGAGCTTCTGTTTCCTGAAATCTGCAGCTGATCTGACCAAATCCTGATATAGGCCTTCAGGCTTGCCTGGCTCTACTTCGCATCAGGTGTTCCACGCAAGGCGGAATAATGTAGATTGCGAACATCGAAGCTACGTTCTCGGTATATCTCACCCGCGCCTGACGTCAAGGGTCCGTTTACTTTCTGAAGCTACTCTGCTAGAATGCTTGTCCTCGTTGATAGGTATAGTTGCTCCCGGAGGTCAACATATCTATTGTGCGAACGCTAGTCGGCCTCTACTCGTGTTGGAACTTCTCGCTTGGCATTGTCGAGACCTTGATAAGTCTATGAAGGGATGAGATGCTTTAAGCCGGAAGAAACTCAGCCGTGGCCGAAAAGGCTATATCTCTGGCTCTAATCACCTCGATCATTTGGCTAGGCAGCGACCACAAATATCCATGATTGGTATTCTGAGCGAGAAATTGACAGATGTCCCGTCGGAACTGGTCTCATGACTAGGTCTATTCGGACAAGCGAGCTTCTGTGCCTTCAAAGTACATATCATACATCGAATACTCTTTCTCTCAATTTCTATCAAGTTCATAACTGGATTTGAGCTAGGGGCTAGTTGCCACTTTCTTATTACGCCCTGTTGAATGATCAGGTGGAGTTACATTTCCGAGGGAGCCAACCTTGATTTCTAAATGCTGCCTTTTTCTCCACAACTCTATCGTTGATCAAACATGTCAACCCTGGTATAGTGCTCCTATTGACCTGACCTACTTTAAGTCTGATTCATAGGTATACTATTAGTGCCACATACATGCTAATTGGACGGTATTACTCACTTGGGCAGCCTTCTCTTGGATTTCCTCAGGACTCGTGACTCGAAGATTATATCCGGAACGACACCGCTCTAAGCTCTATTGGGGAGCTATGGAGAGCGGAGAAGGCGGTGGCTTCTGCGGTGGATTTTCTCTTGGTGGTGCACCCCCTGAGCGCATGACTGTTCCCATCTTCATCATGGAGCTCGAGTTGGAAGACAATAACCTCGGACTAGTGCCTTTCTAGCATTCAATACTAGTTTATTCATATCGGCGGACTTTACATCCTCTGCCGTGCGCACACAATGTTTGTGTTCAGACTCAGTGGCCAGAGGAGCTTGTATTGACTCACGTATGCCATGTATAGGAAAGAGGAGCCCACAAGCGTTAAATCCGACCGAAAATATTCTGGTCATAGCGAACGACGTAATAACATTCTAGAACATTCAGAGTGCTCATCATCACCTTGCTTCAGGAACATTGGTAATGAAGGTACCAAGCCGCGTAGGTTCCTTCGCAGTTAAATAGTATTTACATCTATCGAAAACACTAGGTATCCTTGAGTCGCAACATGCCTTTCCCGACATACGTACACCAGTAAACCTGGTATGAGATCATTAGTGGGAACACCTGACTGTTATCTGGGTATCCAACGATCGACTCCGGACGGGTAGTCTTGTGATCCTCGATCGTCACCTAATACCGATCCAACTCAATACCAAATTTCCTCATTAAGTGAGGATTATCCGGAATCAGACATAGTTCGATCAATTGACCTACACATATACCTCATAGAGCATGACAAAATCCCTCTCACAATAGTGAGTAATATGTGATCGAAACCCGATCAACTAAATAGTGGAGAGCTTTCTGAATGAGATCGTTCAAGTTGTCACGCTTGCATTTCCGCCAATAGTAATGCGATCGCGGTCAAGCGCATGCTGCGTGGTAATCTTGCCATTTCCGTGCTTGTTGACGTTGTGAGCATGAATACTACTGGCTACTGGCTAGCTTGGGCTCGGGAGATGGTCATTGCTATTGCGGTACTACTCCCGCCCGTCCGATTTTTCATTCTGAGATCGGCGGACGACGGACTGGGGGACCCATAATCAGGGAGAGTCGGCCATCTAGGTAGTTCGTGCCGCTATTCAATTCAGTAATAGTCGGAGGGACCCCTAACTCTGGCGCAGCATTGCATGGGAGGCGTACAGAAGGAGTATAGTCGAGGCGGCAAAGACACTTAGGGGTCACCCTAGAACGTTGTGATCCGTAGTATACATTCAATGACGGTAATGACCCCGCTCTCCATTTCATGACCCACAGAAGCTGAGTTTGGTACAAGGGGGAAATTTAGCGTTCGAGAAAGTAGTTGAGGTTCGGCACGAATGGTATTTTACATTCACTAATACGGCGCTCAGTCCTGAGGATCATATTCTGAGAATAAAATGGAGGACTAGCTCCCGATAGGACGGACGTTGCTTAGATACTGCTTGTATCTTATTCAAATCGTTCTCCCAGCTTTGAAGGGTAAAACGTTGAGCACGCGAGAACACTTCACTGACCCGACGTTATTCCATTTCGGGACAGAGGCTCCATACGTACCATAGGCTTCCATTATCATTCAAAAAACAATGGTCAATCACTGTCGGCTAAAGCGAAGCAGGAACGATGAACACAATGAGAAGCTTGGTATTTGAGTTATTTCTGATTTTCCTGACTGTTGTATCCCAGTACATACACATTGTCCCACACGCATAAACAGCTGTACGGGTCATCAACTTGGTTTAGGAATATGATTAACGGCGAATTGATTTGAATCTGATGATATCTGCCCCGCTTAAGGTTTGCATCAAGGGACTGGAGGAGAACGGAAAAGAGCATCATCCATTATTCAGTTTTAACCATCATCAAAGTGATTCGGACCGAATATTTTCTAGGTATAATGGGATATGAGA
>JANIEX010000602.1:0-25520 GCA_027627405.1 Leucocoprinus birnbaumii | reverse complement strand
GGTATACCGTCGTAGAACGTTACAATCGTAGCAAAAGAAGGGATAATAAGATCACAAACCCAACTACATCAACAAAAGACCATATATAATATTTTATCTCAGATTCAAAAAATTCCATCCACAATGAACAGGTAAGTGAACACCAAGAATGTAAGTGAGGGCGTCCACCAATCAAAAAAAAGATCAAGCAATAAGTAAAAGAGGAGAGCTTCAGTTGACAGGAGGGGAGAGGGAAAGGAGTGTATAAGAAGGGTATCAAGCTCTCGTCGAAACCTTCTTTGGCGATTTCGAACGAAGCTTCCTCACCGAACTCGCCGCAGATCGCGAAGTACGAGTCTGTCGTGGTGTTTCAGGACGCGAAGGAACCTCGACAAAAGGAGTTTCGTTATCATTAACCTTCAAAGATTCGGGTTCCGGAGCTTCTGTTGATGATTCAACAGCAGTAGCAGCAGAATCTTCCCGAGTGTGTGCTGAAGGTTCGGGCACAGGTGAAGAGGAAGGGACTTCTTCTTCGTCCAGTTCACCAGCCTTTTCCTCTGGAAGTGGGATGGATTCGGGATTGACATCGGTGGTGGTGGGTTCTTCTACCGTAGAAGAAGTAGATGCGTCTGCGGTGTTTTCGCCGGGATGCGCTGGCACCTCATCGGCGGTGGTAGGAGCGCTAGTGCTGGTAACATCGTCTGCACCGGTCTCCTTGTCCTCCAACTCGACTTCATTTACACCCTTGGTGACGACTTTTACTTCCAGACTTCCCTCTCGTTGGATGGTGTAGTCTGGCTCTCCTGGGGTATCGGCTTCGACATCGGTATCGTCATTAGCTTTGCTAGAAGCATCGACGGGAGAGATAGCAGGGCTGGAAGGTATATCGTCACTTCCTGGGTTCTCTGGATCTTCGCCACGAGCTCTCTTCTTCCTCGTTTGTTCTTCGTCTCCTGTGTCTTCACGCTCTGTCGTGCTGATACGACGTTTTCTACGAGTGGGTGCGTTCGAGGTCGCTATTAACCAGAAAAAACACGGATTTTTGTTAGTCCTGCGGCTCAAAAATAACGCGCTTTCACGCTCGCGGAAGAAGCTGTACGTACGATCGTCTTCCCAAGGACGATCCGGTCGTGGAATTATAGAGTGAGAGATACGTCTGATGAGGCCGAACATTATCGTCGTTTAATAAAAGCAGTAAGCACTAGTAGTGGGATGGGCGGAGAGAGACAAGGACGGTGATGATGGGAAGAAAGCAAAAGTATTGTCGGCTCTCTGTGACGGGAACTTGGGCGGCCGGAATTGACAGTTGTGGGGGAAATTGTCCGTGTGGATTTTTTGTATTTTTGGGGACCTCGTGATCTGATCCGAGACGTGGCAGGTTTTCGCCGGTTCGTTGATCGAGTTCGCACGGCTCTTTGTCGGGTGTATTTTGGTAGAGTGATTGGATTGAATTTTTGTGGTTAGACTGATGCTTTGGTGGTGAAAGGTATGGATAATGGTGTATACACGTTCGTGGCGTGTGTCGACGCGTCGTTGGTTGAAATGAGAACTGTCGCGGTTAGCTTTGTTCGGCGGGAACCGAAAACCGAGATCAGCGATCAGATCGCGAGATTAAGCAGAGTTTATCTTATCTTAGATAATACCTATTTTAATTATCTAATCAAGAAATTCATCAATCGAGTCAGGATAAAAAATCAGAAATCACTTTGGCCCGAGATAGATCAAATCCGGTTCATCAAATCAAAAGCAATTAATTCGTCTCTACTCCCTCCACTCTCGCTCATTCGTTGGCGCTAGAGAAGCGTCGAATACCCGAAACATGACGCTAGATATCCTTCAGTTTATCGATAACAAGGGCGGTAATGCCGCAGAGATTAAGGAATCTCAGAGGAAGCGCGGTGGATCTGTCGAGTTGGTCGATGAGGTGATTCAGATGTATACGGATTGGGTGAAGAGTGAGTCGCTCGCCCTGGTACAATTCTATTGTTGACAAATATCTCGCATGCGTAGTGGATTATGATATGAATATCATGAGGAAGAAGGTGAATGAGATTCAGAAGCAGATTGGTGCTAAGAAAAAGGTATGGTTGCCAAGTCGTCACTTTCCAGAGTGAATGCAAACGATCGATAACTGTCAGGCGAAAGAAGCGGCAGATGACCTGGTAGCTGAGAAGAAAAAGATTGACGCTGAGGTTGAAGCGAAGAAGAAAGAGGCCAAGGAGTTTGAGGTTTTGATGAGGTCGAAAGCTTCAGCCGTTGGAAACATCGTTGGGAAGAATGTTCCTGTTAGCCTGACTGAAGTGCGCAGCTCTCCGTGGTTCTCATTGCTGGAAGCTAACCAGCTGATCGTAATCCAGGATGATAATGCTCTACTGAGAATTTGGGACCCTAAGGACGTCCAGGACGAGCCTCCCGTACGGGAAGGTATAATGCCTCATCATGAGGTGCTGCTTCGACTCGATGCTATGGACCTTGATCGAGGTGCGCAAAGACAGTTGTTCTGTGCAAAAATATATCTAACAGCAATTTATAGGAGCCAAGGTCGCTGGTCATCGAGGCTACTACCTCATCAACGACGGTGTCGACCTAAACCAAGCACTTATTTCCTACGGCCTCGACTTCCTTCGAAAACGTGGCTACAAAAAAATACAACCTCCCTTCTTCATGAACAAAGAACAAATGGGGAAGACCGCCCAGCTTGAACAGTTTGACGAAGAGCTCTACAAAGTGAGATAGAGAAATAAGCTTGGCATCACGATCTCGTATCATTCTGACAACCCTTCAGGTCATCGCCTCCGAGGACGAGAAATATTTGATCGCCACCTCTGAACAGCCGATCTCTGCTTATCATTCTGATGAATGGTTCGAGAGCCCTGATACCCAACTGCCGATCAAATACGCAGGATATTCAACTTGCTTCAGAAAAGAGGCAGGTTCCGCCGGACGCGACATGTGGGGTATCTTCCGTGTACATCAATTCGAAAAGGTGGAACAGTTCGTGATTACAGACCCCGAGAAGAGCTGGGAAATGTTCGATACGATGGTCGCGAACAGTGAAGCATTTTATCAAAGCCTAGGGCTTCGATATCGTCTAGTTGCGATTGTTTCCGGAGCTCTGAATCTGGCTGCTGCGCAGAAATATGATTTGGAGGCGTGGTTCCCATTCCAGAGGGCGTATAAGGAGTTAGTGTCGTGTTCAAACTGCACAGACTATCGTAAGTGGAGTGGTGATATGCATCATGGGGCAGTGCGCCTGAGCTAATTGCCGTGTAACCCGCAGAAAGCAGGAGACTTGAAGTAAGATGTGGATTGAAGTCGAAGGACCAGGCGAGAAAGGTGTACGTGCACATGCTGAACGGCACACTGTGCGCAACTGAGCGCGCGCTCTGCTGCCTAGTCGAGAATTACCAGACGCCTGACGTATGTCGACTTCCGTTCTCAGAAATTTTGCCGCGCTAACTAGAATTTTTCGCAGGGCCTGGTGATCCCCGAGCCGCTGCGGCCATACATGGGCGGACGCGACTTCCTGCCGTGGGTGAAGGAGCTGCCAAAAGGACTTCAGAAGAAACAAGCTTAGAGAATAATTGAGCAATTAGCGTAGATTTTAAAATTGGAGTGATCGGAATAGGATACATATGCCACGTTTGGCACAGCCACCTCGAAGATCTTGTTTGCAACCATCAACTGCGACTCTGAACCTCTGCTTGCAAGTAATTCTAAGGAATTCGTGCTTGAGCGCAGAGTAAAGAGGGGCGAAAATGAACGGGATGAGCGATTTGCCGAACCACTCGTCTGCAGTCGAGGAAAAGCTGCTGCAAAATCCCACGCCTCCGTCTATACTTCCTGGACCAGACCTCTATACCTCCCCATTCCTGGTGTCCACAACCGCAGGCTCCGCGTCCTCGTCCCCAATTTTTCCTTTCTCTTCCCGAGTTCGAACTCCCGTGGCAGCATTATCATTCCCAACAGCGGCTCTAACGCCTCCCGGATAATGCTCGTCAAGCGCAGACGCACACCCCTCCTCTTCGTCCTTGTCACCGTAGCCGTCTTTTTCACCCTGGTCACCCTCCTTCGGAGACGTGGCTCCAATACCTGGGTCGATGAGGGCGGCAGCGAGCCTACGACGCTCGTTTTTCACCGGAAGGACCTGCAGAAAATTTGGGAGTGGGAGATTGAGAGTGGGCACTACCCGAGCCATGCGAGCAGTGCGTAATTTGCTTTTCTTGCGGACATTTTCTCTGAATTTTCTNCAGTACCTGTGCAAATTGGCTTGAAGCAGGCCCCAGTCAATCCAGCTGTACCGAAAAAGGCGCCGAAAATCAAGCCGACACGCTACCGCCCACCAAACACCCGAGACGTTATCACTGATACGACCGGGGCAGGTCCCAAGCGTGTTTACCTCGATATTCAGAGTCATCCTCCTGACGTGGCTTATCCTCCCCGGCCGGTTCCAGGGAGCGTAGCAGATATGGACGAGATCATGAGGCATTGTGATTTTGCTCAAAACAAGGTATGTGCACCCCCTGTGTCTATTAATGAAAGTTTAATTAACGGAATCGTGCCACACAGTACGTCCGCGACTGTCTAGAGGTCCTCCGCATCGGTGGTGGTCTCGACAACGGTGACCGGCTGCGTCGCGCGAACCTTGATGACTGGAAATACATCTACATAGAAGACCCCGATAACTCTACCGAAACGACTTACTATAACGACCACTACGACTCACCTGGGACGACGGCAAACATACCCCATCCTATTGGCCTACGTTTCTCTGATGACCCCGACGCAGGACTCTCGTTGAAGCTCGACGTTGAGCCAGAGCGTCAAATTGCCCTCGGACCCACATTACAACACCGTCCCGCATCAACTCTCTCCCAGCCCTGTGATCCTGAAAATCCTCGTCTGTATCATATGTTCTGGACGGGACCGTTCACCGATAAACCTTATCTCGCCATCCTTTCCTTCCTCTTCACCCAAAACACTGGTATTCATCTAAGCAAATGGCCGAGTGACGCGTCAGTGTGTCGTCCGCAATTTTGGTTGTGGATTAATCCTGGACCTGCGGCGTCTGTGCCGAACCCGAATGCGTTGAATGATATGTACGACCAGCTCAAGTCTAATCCTTGGGCTTCGCCGTTTTTGCATCCGAGGTTTAACGATGTGATTAAATTCAAGATGTGGAATACGACGGAGCAGTTGGATGGGATTAAAGAGATCAAGGACGACTGGAGAGAGTTGCAGGATAGTCTTTTCAACTCTGGTGGTCACATCATCAGTGTACCGCAGAAGAAGAAGAAGAGCGCGCCTGCTACCACTGCTGCTGCCGCTGCGAACGCGACTATGGCTTCCGCGCCTGCTGCCACAGGTTCAGAAGATGCCGACGATGACGATCTCGCCAACCGCACCGGCTCCAAATCCAGCTCATCCTACGACAGACTCTCCGTTATTCTCTCTGATATGGCACGTTTCGTCCTATGTCACCGATTCGGTGGTGTCTATCTAGACGCTGATACCATCCTCCTCCGCGATTGGGAAGAGATGTGGGGTTGGAAAGGAGCTTTCGCCTATCGATGGTCACGACTACCCAAATACAATACCGCCGTACTCCGAATGCACAAGAATTCTGCTCTCGGTTCGTTCTTGTTCAGAACTGCACTGAAGAATGGGCTGGATTTCCATCCGATGACGGTATCGCGATATACGGCTGACGCGCATCTTGAGGGGCTTTTATTGAGGCTACCAGACGCATTGTTTGATTCTGCATGGTTGAATACGGAGAATTATCAGAGGGATAGACCACCACAGCCTTATTTCACCGAGTGCGTCTGATTCTTTCCTTTTTGGGTTATGAGGGCACATGTTGATATATGTTTGGTTGTGTAGGTTCGCAGACTTTTTCGATACCCCTGCACAGAATAGTGCTGCTCCCCAAGCCCTCGGATTCAGAGGGTTCTTCCGCGGAGCATACTCATACCACTTCCACAACTTCTGGTACGCCTTGCTCCCCTTCTCATCTCCTTTTCCCCTCATTACTGAGTTATCATCTTTTTTTTGTCGAACAGGTGGAAACCATTCGATCCAGCACGGAATTGGCCTGACCTCGGACATCGCTTCAAAGCAGGCGAAGAGAAAGCCAAGGCCACTTTAGTGAAAGATGGGAAACTGACAGCGGCGCAGGCGGAGGCTGATGGTAGAGATTTAGCGAGTGATAAGAAGGATCTGGATTGGTCGGCGGTATTGAAGAGGACGTTTGAGGCTTATATTAGNNGGGAGAGCCGAATATGTACGGGGAGTGGATATTATGGTGATTGGTGGGGATTCAAAGATGATTCTCAAAAGGAATAGAGAACTGTATGCAAATAAGGGTAGGAACGATATTGCAAAGTTGAATGTGTAGCAGTTAAATGCAGGGAAATCTCTTGATCGACGTTTAGTCTGCGTAGACAGCGTCGATGATGCTTAAAGATAGTCCAGCTTCTCCGAGTCATACAAGCTCCACGAAGACTCTTGGTCGAATCAATCTCGACTAGAAGACCTACGACGCTGCCATCGATATACCAGATTTCTACATTCAGGGAACAGCTGACATGCCTATTCGGCAAAAACATTAGATTAACATCCACGAACACTCGTAACGATCATAATTGGAAGCCAGTGCTACATCATGATGCTCTTTGGGTAAACCGTGAAAAGACGAACCGATCACGACTACTGGTAGTGACCAAGGGTTCCGGGCGCGACCGGTGGATCCCTATATTCTGAAGCCGAAGGACCTGAACTTGGCACATCAACAACATAAGCTGGAGGCGGCTCACTGAGCCCTGCTTCTAAGAGCTGATCCTCTTGGGAGGCTTTATAAGTAGGAGCAACTTCCAGCCGATGAGATTCAGGTATTGTTATAGGAGTCACTTGGTGCGCTGGCCCGTGCCTTGTGGTCGCTGGATTAGACGCTGCAAGTCTGACTTGATCCTGCGGCAAAGATGAGGCAATGCCGTTACTACTGGGCTCAAACTAGGCAGTCTGACCTCTTCATGTAGAGATGGATTTTGTACTTTGTTGGCATAGATGGCGCCAAGGAATAGGCATAACCAAGCAATAACACCGGCGATGATCTAATTGCAGGTAAATTTCCGAACAAACATTGAGAAGGAATTGAGACCTACTGCATTGCCCCATCTCAACTCTACCCCCAAAATTCCTGAAGAGCTCAATCGTGTCTGTGACATCGACACGATGATCACATTAATCATGAACGCTGCACTCGAGCTAACGAACGCCACCCAAACGAAGCATTGGAGGAGCTTGAAATACAGCGGATTTGAGGGTAAACCATCCCGGCACGTTCTCCTGCAACGATAGACGCAGCAGCCCATTATGAACGCCACAAATGAAAGCCCTGTGGCTAGGAGGCATTCGTCAGCACTCAGCAGTGGGAGCCGAGGAACCAAAGAAGCTGCCAGCACTTACCAAGGGGATGAAATACCAGCAAGCTCATCACCGTTTTCGAGAGGGCAATATTTTCAATGTCGGGAGCATTCCTGAGAACGAATTAGCAAACCAGTGTAAGAGAAGCATAGGCCTGATACAATGCAATAGCACTTACAAGAAATTCGCTACATCACCACCGATGGTCCAACCCAACGTGCGCTTTGAGCATAGCTTATCTGAGTATTCGCCATTGCTCTCCCTGTGGTTTGGATCTCAGAAGACGGCGAAACTATGACCAGGGACAGACACTCAACGAATTCAGACAATACCCAAACACTCCAAAGCCCACATACCGCGCCTTCCCCGACGCATGCGTATTCAGGCGAAACATATAGAGAGATCTATCAAAAGGCGTAGAAAATGTCGTAAAGAGCAGACCCAACGTTGCAAACCCGGTCAGGAATGCGATGGACAACAAGTATTCCGGGATGCCAATCTTCCTCACAACCATGGCTGAATCAATGATAACAGAGGCACTGGCCAAGTTAAGGGCTGGAGGAAAGACTGCGTGAATATGCGTCGCAGGTGATGGTCACTGGGAAAGAAGACAGCCTGCTGCTCTCCGCTGTCAGCATGAATGAAGATTGTTTCGGCAGACACTAGAAACTGATTAATTATGACGAGGAGAACCTAACCCTGCAACTAAGATGACGTTCAGCTTCGAAGTTCAATACGACCGAATTGGGAAAAGCGTCAATGCCTAGAAATATCATTGGCTGCGCCACAAGCCCATACCGAGGGACGCTGCGCAAATTTGAAGGTAAATGTAGCAATGGTTGGGTCAGTACTTTGCAGAACTCATGGTGTCGAATTCACAGAACCAAACTCTGAGCGAGGACGTGGTGAAGGATGATTGACAGTAGTATTCTCTTCAATTTTTGCCGCAAGGAGGAGCAGATCACGTCTAGAATTTTCACTGTCAGGCAAAGTACGTCCAGAAGCGGCTACTTAGGTTGATATATCGTGATGGTCGACGATGGTTTCCGGAGTCGAAACATGCAAGACTACGGGCCGAAATCCGAGAGTGGTGATCTCAAAAGCGCGGAGATAGTTCGACTGTGCATGACATTGACGGCGAAAGTGTCCTGCTTCAACATAGCATCATATCACATCAAAGCGGCGAAAGAACCCCTGCATAAATCACTACACGCCTCCTCATACAACTCCCTTTTGCACCCCCTCGAGGCTTTGATAGGACCCTGTCATAAAGCTCAGGTACCACTACTCATCTCCAAAAGTGCTTCAATACTCTTCCCTAGATCACCCTCCTTAGCCTCCAACACCCAATCAACGATTTCTCTATCCACCGTAGGGAAGATTTGTCTCAGCGTATCTCTAGCAGCCTTCGCAGCCTGCTCATGAGCCGTATCAATTTCCGCTTGTACACCAGCGAAATCCAGATTCGGCGTCGGCGTCCGTGAGATTTCACCACCAAACAATGCATTACCACTCGCGAGAGATTGCACACGAGGAGGAAGCAAGGTCTGGTTGTTCGGTGAATATGAGAGTGATTGTGATGGTGCATGTTGTCCAGGGTAGACCTGTGAAGGTCCGATAGCCAGTGATTGGTTGGTTTGAGGTCCTTGAGTCGGCCTCGAGGGTGTATCATCTGGTCCTGCATAACCACTACCGTATACTGGGGATGTACCTGGTGGTGTCCCTGTAGCATGCAAGGAGGGCGAGGGTCCTCTCCTAATCCTAGGCTTATAGGGTGTCTGTACAGGGTCAAGACCAGAGTTTATAGGTGTCTGTGGAGGTCCAGCACCGGATGCTAATCGTTGGTGTTGCCTCAACGGTTGACCATCAGGCCCAATCATATGATCTCGCTGCTCTCTCCCCAGTTCAAATGGTGCGAATGGGCCAGGGAGATACGAGAGCTTATTCTCCGCCCCATCCAAAGCTTCGCTGAATATCCGACCGATGGCATTGAGCGGTTTCGATATTGTGTCGCCTGTTTTCTGGAGGAGACGCTTAGCATCCTCTGAGAGGACCTGCACCGGTGTGTTGATCGACAAAGGTTGGGCAGACTCTTCTCCTGCGTGCGGTGACTGCCCTGTTATAGATGGTGGCGCTCGTAGGGAGGCTTCGCCTTTCGGTAGATCGGGAGACTCGGGTTCTGAGGCAGGTAAATTCTGTATGGCTTGCTCGACATTCCTGCAAAGAAAAACGATCGATATAAGCCAGACTGTAACCTAGACGGGAGCTTACTTCTCAAACTCTTCCTGCGTTATACAAGAAAGTGACGTGTGGTCCATAGTCTCGATAAATGATACGGCGCCCATCTGAGATCATGCTTGGTTAGTCTTATCATCTGACTGCCCGGGACTCGACATACTAGACTTGAGAGATAGTAACCAGCTTCACTTTGTAGCTTAGTCGGATTTCTAAAGCGGCTGATAAATCTACTATGGGATCAATACAAATCACTGGTCCGGACAAGCAGATACGTACTCGACGTTGGATAGCAAGTGATCCGGATTTGCCTTCAAAACCACGAATATCAGGATCGGAAGGAATGAGTCCGCGCCTTCTTCTTTCTTCAAATGTCGTAGCAGGCCTAGATCAAGCAAGTATAAGCGGCAAGCCATGATGATATACAGTCGGATAGTTTACCAAAGATGACCTTGCAGCAGTTGAGGATACATATGAGTTTATCACGAGGAGCTTTATAGTGGTTGATCTTGATGAGTTCTGGGGACCCGTCAATTCAGCAAATTGTAACACAGGAGGATGTATTGACAATCTAAACCTTGCTGAGCGAACATCAAGAAACCTTTGCTTCCCTCTTCTTCAGGAATATCCAGATGTTTCTCCTCCAACCATCCAAATAGCGCTATTCTCTGCGACAACACTCGATCACGCTCGAGATCATCTGTCGTGATAGGTCGTGATGGATGTGCCCGGACTACTTGAGGTGTAAATGTGCTGGATCGTTACTCAATGCAGGAGGATGGGACGAGTTGGGGCTAAGCACATACAAATCATATAGTCTGTTCATGACCAGCTTTTCCATTCCCTCCATGGCGTTATCGAACTCTGCGTCCGATGCATTCTTCCAAATGTCGCAGTTTCGCATTTGCCCAGATATGAACTGGATGAAACCAATTAGAGATGATTTTGCATTGCTATGAGGCTTACATTCAAGAAATCATTTATAATCTTGATCTGGTCACTAACAGTGAATGTTCGTTTCGAAAAGTTGCTTAAGAACCTAATCACAAGTAAAGGAACCGCAGATAGTCGAAGGAGATCAAAATAACGCACGATCTTAGGTACTTGGACACAGGCTCTGCTTGTCTCGTCTTCATTTGATCCAAAAACTTCTGGAAATCAAACTGTCCTTCTGCAGGCTTACTCCCATTTCCATCACTGCTCGGAGATTCTCTAATGGCAGGACTTGATGCACCACTTCTCCTCGCAGGAGTATTTGCACCACTGGCGCCTGGCGATCTCCCGTTCTCTGCTCCACTTGGTCGCTGATCCTGTTGTGCGGCAAATGACGACAGAGTTGACGGCGAAGCGATGGGTTTGGCAACATCTAACGACAAAGGTCTTGACTTGGGGCGAGAAGGAAGGTATTGCGAACGTTCGTGCAAGGGCAGCCAATGAGGGAAACGATGATGACGATGTAGGTGAAATAGGAAGAGGTGTAGGAGAGTTGGCTGCGGATTGGAATAGACTGTCTGTTCCTGTCGTGGGTGCAGAGAGAAGCTGGTCATCTTTTGCTGGTGGTAAGGGTGCAAGTGGTGATGGCGTCCTCGGTGGTGGTGGTGGGTGCGATTCCGCACTTTCCCATGCGTCGTGGGCAGCTTGTTCCTCTGCACTTACTGCCAACGGATCGAATTCACTCAGCACATCTTTCGACACTGGTGGTGGTTTTTGCTCTTCTTCTGTTGATGACCGTGAATTGTCGACGATACTGGCAGTTATCACCTGGTCAAACAACGATGGATCTGGGGTCTTGAGTTCGCGGCCATTTGATGTCTCGTTGACATTAGATTCAGGCACATTGTCGTCGTCCTTCCAAGGATTTGATACTGGAGGAAAGACGGTATCGTTGTATGGCGACTCTTTAACTGGTTCCGTGTCGGGTTTTGTGTCGTCCTGAATGTGATGTGGTGAAGGCGGGCTTGATGACACAGTATTGTTGGGTACTGGAGGCATGGGACGGTGTAGGAGGTGAAATCTGGTGAAATGGGTGGAGTTGACGCAACTGCTGTTCTAAGCTATTTGCCCCAGCCAGGCACGTGCCTTGACGCGTCTCGGCACCTGAGTCTGCGGAAGCGCACGCTGCTCCAGTCTTCGATCATCTGTCGCTCACTGTCCGCGCACTGCGCAACTGCGGCAGCATCCGACAGGCCAGCGTCGAGTCTTCTGAAAGATGCCTTGTTTGGCTNATNCTGCCCGAAGTTTTCCCATNGANCGTTTATATNAGAACTCACAAGCAAGACGGTNTCGGTTTGGNCTTCTTCANAAGGGCTCAGTCNCATTGTGAAGCCTCATTATCTTTAAAGCTCGAGAAACATAGATAACGGAAGCATCGCCCGTAACGTGTAGATTCAGCACTGTCATAATAGATAAATTCTAGATACCACAGCATCTACCAACAGTCGATGGCTCCAGGCCTGCCAAAGGACGGCCAATCATCCTACTTATTTCTGGAAGCTATACAAGCCGTGGCCTTGTGAGCTTTAGCTCTAAAAAAATATGTCTTGAGCGATTTTTGTCATTTTCGTGTGTAGGATGGTGCAAGCCCCTATCCATATCTTTCCGCCGGGCTGATCGACATTCAGGGACATAATGTGGCGCCGTCGGGTTGACTTTTGAGATGTGTTGTGTGGGTGGCCAGCAGCTTAGCGAATTTCAACAGTCTACCGATTCCAGATTTAATCAGCTTCATGCGACGCCTGCGTCGCCTTTGCCGAAGTCGATTATAATAACATGCTTTGACAAGTTGGACTCCGACGGATAAGAAGATAATAACCGAGAGCAAAAATCAGGCTCCGAGTCGGTAGAACCACGCGAGTTGGTTGGCTCGAGCTTGTTTATTTCCGCACTGACACCGTTCCGCGAATCTATATCTCACGACCATGACACTTGAAACTTAAATGACCGTGGAACCACGATCCAACGGTTGCACCCGAAGCTGGTCCAAAGAAAAAACAGCCTCCTATGGTGCGATGGGCCAATAGAGCGCTAGTTAGTCGTCTAGGCTGTCGTTCATTGATGCTACATACGTATGTATATCTTCGACGCACGTTGAAAAACAATCGTCATTTAACGGTGCTATTTTGATCGAGTGTATATCGGCACAACCAAAATCACTGATGGCAACAAAGCGAAGACCTTGGCTTTGATGCGGCCTGATGAACGTGACCCACATCCACCCGCTCTAATCCTGAGTCCGGCGTCAGTTGACGCCAAAAACCTCTATCAGGAAGACAAAAGATATCACTAGGCGCCACAGGCTGTTCCTCACATGGCAAGCCATGATGCGGGGAGCACAGGATATCGTGGATGAGGCGGTTGCTATGCAGAATCGCGGAGGTGTGGCAGTGGCGCTGAGTCAGCAGCACTTATCCGGATATGGAAGGAGAGACCCTGTCCACTTGTATTTTCCCCAGACTGGTGAAGGAGACGCGTCTTCTTCTTGAGCCATCACCTTGCCAGGCCTGTACTAATACCCCTTCAAATACCCTTTCCTCCTATTTTCTTCCTTCCCTCCTTCGTATCTTTATTTCAAAAATGGGTCGCGCTCTTTTCTCCCAAAAGTACATCTCCGAACCTGCTGTCCGCGAAGAACAAGATACCGCCGCTGCCCCACTCGACGTCCCTTGTGAACGATGGAGTGCATGGAACCAGTTCGACCCCGACTCAGACGAATTTTTCAAGGATGCTCAAGTTGAGCACTTCGTCGATGGACCGGTCACCGTCCCGGATTGGGTTGTTGAGGGCAACAATGGAGAAGAGCCGCCCCAGGTCGTTGTCCTGGAAAACGTCAGCGATAGCAGCTCTAGCCCCTCTACAGCCTCTTCCAACGACCAAGACCACGACGATAGTCTCAGTGATTCCAACGACAGCCCTATGGCTGTTGGCACCGACGATCCTGCGACTCTTTTAGCAGGCGCCTATACCCCTGTTGATTGGCAACAACGTTTTCTCGAAGCGAGCTCTGAGATGCGGAGGCAGGGTCGTTTGACCCGCAACGTACATCGCAACCCTCGCCGCCTCGGGTCCGTTCGCCAATATGCCAGCACAGGGGACGCTAATCACACTCTCAACCCTCGTCGAGCATCCCCCGTCTCTGTTTTCATCCCACCCGCTCCCTATCGAGTCAGTTCCACAGCACAGATACAGGAGGCGCCTCAACAAGCTGCAGGCACTCCCCGATCTCCAGCTACTCGCAGAACGGTCAATATTACCCCTATTAATATACCTAGCGAGCCTTCGCTTCCCAGTCCCGTCTCTCCTTCCACTCCCACCGATCCTGTACCTCATGTTATTTATCCCAACGCCACTAATACCCTTATGACCCCTTCTCCGGCACCAAATACGACCCCACGCATCTACTCTTGGGGTCGTTTCCCAGGCGCTCCTGACAGTCCCCTCACGAACCCTCGAGCTCGACTGTCGCTCAGCCGGATCGATACCATGTCCTTGGCTCAGCATCAGTACGGCACTCCCGTGCCAGTAGTTGATCGTCGTCTTTGAGGAGCCAAACCTTAACCTAAAACTTTCTGTGGGAGAAAAGATGCGCACTTTAGACTCGGCGTGGTTGAATTGCCTTAAACTGATTTAACCACACCTTCCGCTCCCTCTCTGCTTTCCTGGTCTCGCCTTTGGCATGTGATAGTATATCTCTTGGTTTTTTATCGACCTTTTGCTTTCTGTTCTTGGTTTCGTATGCTTCTCCTATGCCTTCCGTTGCAGCTCTTTTATGCGCTCTCACTTTTACTTATATGCTTTGCCGCTTCCGTCAATAAAAGCTCCCCACACTCTCTTGACATCATTTGTAGTACTATGTCATGCACGGTCGTCTAGTATACTATTGTCGTTGTGTTTGGTGCTTTTTACTATCTTGTATAGTGTTAGGTTTTCTTCTTTCACCCACAACCTTAAAATGTTCAATAAAACTATCTCGACATCTTGATGTCCGCTGTCGGTCTCCTTTCTTGGAATACTGTGCAGAAGTCCTTTGCCGCACCTCAGGACACTGTTTGCCATTCGCGGTTACAGTACGTCACAACTAGTACAACTTAAGTACAACTTATCCCCAACGCGCATCCCATTGTCCCACACTTTCATACAAAATGCTCTTTAGATCCTTTCCTTCTCCACCGGGAGCTAAAACCAGAGACCATGTGTCTTCTCCATCTTTTCTCGGCAGATGTGCAGGAGGATTTAGCGCTATAGCTGTTGATTTATGCTTTGCCTTTTCGGCGCGCGCCTGCGGCAGATAGACGACGGGCGAGTTTGTGACACCGTGCATCGTTATAGCCACGAAAGACTCGGGTAACAATTGTGTCGACCGGAGGAATGTTCTGTAAAAATGGTAGAAATCATTAGTGAGATCATGGATCAACGTCAACATTAGCGACAATAGGATCAACAAAATTGCGGAAGTGGGGAAGTAAACGATCAGAATGAACGGATCATGCAACAGGATCAATGTTAAGAACCCAATTTAATAGCTTAAGAACACTGCGGGGAAAGAGAACTCCAGCACAGGTGTCCATTGAGCGCCAGAGCGCTTGCGGAAATTAATGGGGATGATAAAGCTCATGCTGATAACACTTACATAGACGCATCAATTACAGCTTGCACGAACGCCGGGGAGATAAGACCCTTCCACCTGAGATGCGTCACATTCCCTACTTGACTTGCGGCGGGTGGCTCATAGATAGCGACAAAAGGATCGACACGGTCATTAGCATAGAGTCTGGAGATCAATGAGTTATAGAGTTTATATGAGCTAGATATATGCGCACCGCTGAGCATGAAACCCTGCCATCCCAACCCACTCAAGTAATGCATCAACATCATGTTGCCAGTCTTCTTTGAATTCGTCCTCCTCTCGTAGTTGTGGTCGTGGAGGCAGTAAAGCTGGATTAGGAATCCAAATATTTTTCAGATGGCTTTTTTCGCATGTGATCTGCACTGTGACCGGAGCGACTATAGGAACCTGAGTAACCCATTTTTCTAGCTCGTCTGAAGGCGAGGAGATGTATCAGTATGGAATAATTCGACTGCCCAAGTCGGGTTTGACAAGCATGAAATTTTACTTGCGATGGCGTTGGAAGTGGGCAACTGCAGAGACACGAGCAGACCATATATGGTATCAGATAGACTGAACCGATCCAAACCAACCACCGGAGGGAACGGCTTTGAAAATTAAAACCCAGGCCGATCGGGACCTACAGCCCAAAGCTGGACTACTCAACGGGCACTAGTCCTGCGGTCGACGACCAAATGATACTCTGCCAACAGGAACCCGCAAAATGTATCGGGTGCTCCAAAAAGCCAGAGTCATGATTCCAACCAGCCGGAAACAAAAAGGTGAATGATGTTGAATGGACCAGACTCACCAGTTTTATTGTCATTAATTGGTGCCGTCGAACAAAAAGCCACTTCCCAAACACCTCCTACGGGCCGTTGTGAGCTTTGGCCGCCTGTAATCTTTGCACCAGCGGCGGTGACGTTCATGCCAAAGTCTGCGTCCCATGATTCCAGAGCGCTCCGTCTCCTTGCTTGAACCGGAACCGAGTCGGCATTTTTGTGTAGTGGCAGTGATATTACTATGTTGGATTAGGAGATGAGATCATTAAAAGTAGTTAGGATCGGCATTTTCGCCTCTAAATTGGCACAAGGGGATAGGGAAAGGAGAAGGGAAACAATCGGGCGCAAATTGGATAACACAGTGGTGTACACAGGCGGAGAAGTCCAAGATGTGGTGCCGAGTGATAAACAAATGGCATTTACACATACCGTATCGCTCCCCACTCTGGTGTTTGAACGGCAATTTTAGACCCACTAGACCCAACCTTTCGTATGTCTCTTTGCATACACACGTCGTCAGCATTCCGCGGCTATCGATGCACCAAACGTCGTCATTCNGCGNGNCACGGATCTGGCTCAAGCTCAACCCAATAAGCTCGCTCGTGCAATGAGCCTGGCTCGAACTGGTGAGGATCGAAAGAAGAGCGATCGAAAGCAAAATCACAATGCAAGTGGATCGATAGCAANGCAGGTCAGGGTTAAGGCAAGAGTAAGAAACAGAGGACGAANGCAATNGTCAGTATTTTACTCGATTTNCGGAGAANAACCGGTCNCACNTCGAGGTTGCACCATTTTCAGGNGCATATNGANGNGCAAAACTTGGTCCCGCAGCAAAAATCCTGGCCAGGTTCACTTTGCCTCTTGCATATCGNGTTTTGAGTTCNGATAACGCGTGTTCAAGTTTGAGACANTGGGAAGGGAAAACGATATCGATCTAGGCANTGTTCGAAGGATATTTTCTGNTTGAGAGTAACCNAACGCTGACCTGTTGTGTGAANGGGTGAAGAGAGCTAATGGTTTCGAGTTTCGGTAGGTTGGTTGAAATCTTTGTATGACGTTTTTCTAGCACTGGGTTCATTGTGATGAGGTGATCGTATGAACACAACGCGATCACGAGGTGTGGAATTTCGCCAACTTCATATGCCATGGCCTCAAGCAAGTCTCAAGCTCAAAGGCTCAGACCTCAGCGATCGAGCATTCTAGGAGATGATGACAGAAGAATTGAATGTTTCCTGGTGACATGTATTACAACTACAACCCGTGAAGGGTATTACAGCACTATACTAGATTTATGCAGATTTTCAGTAACGGGTAAATCTATGTAACGTCTACAAAAACTAAAGCTCCACAACACAGCGAAGACGAAAGCAGCAGATCCAAGTAGAAAGACGAAGGAACAAGGACCATTTACGCGCTAAGAGGTGCGCGCACATACTTCCTACGGTATTTTGAGTCGACACTCTCGAGGTAGTAAGCACCGGGCCAAATGTTGTCGATTGANCCCTCAGGGACGTAGTCATTCGCATTGTGGTTCTTCTCACGAAGCTAGCAAAAAAATGTCAATAAATATATTCTCAAGAGCAGTAGGAGAAAACTCACATGAAGAGCATCAACGAACTCCTGAGGGGGAACAACCTTCATCGAGGCCAAACGCCGGGTGAGGTCGAGCTTATCACGGATCTCGGTAGTGTCACCCTTGACACGGGCGGTNAAGAAGCTGGCAGCGCAGCCACTGCCGAAGGCGAAGAGACTGAAACGNTTGCCCTTCAAAGTTGAAGGTTCAACGTTTGAGAGGAGCGAAGCAAGGCATCCGTAGAGAGAAGCGGTGTACATGTTGCCCAAACGACGAGAGCAAGCCATAGCAGGGTCTACCTTCTCCTTGAAGCACGTCTTACCAGCAGTGATGAAAGTCTTCTCGACGTTCTTGTCGCGAAGGGACTCTGCGTGGCTGGCCTTGAGGAAGGCATCAGGGTTAGGGATGTTGGCGAAACGGGAAGCNGTGGGGGAGGAAAGGAAGTCGTTGAAGAGCATACGGGCGTGTCCCTTGACTGCTTGTTTGCCGTAGGGGGAGTGGAAGATGGCAAAGTCAACGTCATCGAGGGAGAACTCTGTCTTGGCACCNACACGCTTGGCAAGTCGTGCATGCTTTTCTTTGAAGGCGGAGTANGCGGCATCCAAAGCTGCGATGTAGGTTACGACTGAGACGGGNCCGTCGACCTCAGGGTATTCCGANGAAAGCTGCGGCTTGTAGAAGTCGTAGGTGTTGGCCATGTAGTTACCATGAATGGCTAAACCTCTATGTCAAAAACTAATCCTGCGGCGAAGGTCCTAAAATTGGACTCACGTTCGAAAANGACAGGNGCGTTAGGACCAATAAGGATAGCACAAGCACCAGCACCACCGGCAGGACGAGCAGCACCTTCAGCGTAAACTGCAATATCGCCAGCAACGACAATGGCGTTGCGGCCGTCCCATGAGCTCGACTCGATCCAGTTGATNGCGTTGAAGAGCGCAGCGGTAGAACCATAGCAGGCGTTCTTCGAGTCAATACCCTCAATGTCGGTATTGCCCGACTCGGCGAAGAGGTCCATAAGAGTAGTTTTCACGGATTTCGACTTGTCGATGATGGTCTCAGTACCAACATCAATGCGACCAATAGACTTGGGGTCAATGTTGTATTTTTCGAGAAGGCCAGCGACAGCTAAGAGTAGTGGTTAGNNCCATNCCTAAGCCGACGGGNGAGAAATTACCATTCAACGCGAAGGAGTTGATGTCCTCACGGTCATCAGGCCAGGCCATGTACTCCTGCCCGAGACCGATAGTGTATTTGCCTTTCGACACGCCGTCAAAGTCTTCAAGGTCAGACTCAGAGATACACTGAAGAAAACTGATCAATTCTCTACGCCAGAAGACAAGGGAACGCTACTCACGCGACGGGGGAAGTAGACTTCCATGCCGAGGACACCGACATCCTTGGGACGAGGGATTTCGACATCGAGGGAAGAGTTGGCGAGAGAAATGGTCATAGTTGGAGGTAAGGTGGTATGAAGAATAGGGAAATGGGTATTTGGGTGGGGGAGAAATGGAATGGTCGCTCTGTGTAGGTCACCGCAAGTATATATACCCCTGTAATGGGGTGANGAAAATGAATTGAAAACAGGCCCAAAATAATTGTGGTACGATTCGGGACAAGTGCGTAAACCAGGGATCACTCTCCCCCGGTCATCCCTCCCATGTTTATCCTTCCTCCTGGCGNCTCGAATGACCTCTCGGGCCCAGCAATGGTCCTAGAGCCGTCTTGGTCACCNACCAGGCCGTGGCTATTCAAAACTCTGGCGTTTTTTCACTGCGATCACTTCGAGGATTGGGACCATGTCATGCAGTGTCGNCCNCCAAAAAAGGCGAAGTCGCGACATAAATTTGAACTGGTTCGACTTCTGCCATGTGGCTTCATTTCTTCAAAATCCCTGCCTCTTAGCGATGTTGGCGCGCTGATGTCCCCAAATCCATCTGAATGGCAACTCCACCCTTGGATAAATGCCTGCTTCTGAAAACCTGAAAAAAANCCTTCTTTCGCACGTAAATTTCGTGCAAAGCTCGCTTTTGCTCGCCTAATCGCGACCAATGNNNGCNNGGAGGAGCCTTGGCAACATCAATTTTCTGATCTAGACCACTCTACTGCTATAAATCATTCTCATCCCNCAAAAACATGCCACTTTGTGGCCTCCTGGGACGTAACGTATTTCCTTGGGCTTCAAGCTTGGTTAGGGCTTCNGCACCAACGGCCGAGATAGAGCTATCCCTTTCTCGACGACGGCTGGCCGCGAACTCCAGAGGACGACATCTCACCTCGAGAACAATTAATCANCATGTCAAGGAACTTATCNANATCAGGCAAACAAACCAGTTTGTTATCTGCCCTGCCACTTTGACCAGAATGTATCAANCTCTCAGAAANATCTNATTTAGATTCGTTGNCTGGTCANTCGTCATACATATTGAGCTGGCATTCAAGCTTGCGGCAGTGTTCTTTCTGGCCGAGCGTTATNAGTTCAACCGGCTTCTTCTTAGTCGGATGGACTAGTNCCGAGTTCTAGTCCCCTAGAATCGGCTTGTGTGNACACNATCTACCCATAAAACTGGAGTCAATACCGTGTTTGAGGCGAAAAAAGAAACTCAATNAACCAAGAAGACCCAATGGCAACACCTTCAAGGGTATCTCNTTTTCTCATTTTCTCATCGATGTCAGTAAGTACGAGGTATTATTCCTGTAATANTNTTGGATACTCTAATTATAAAAACAACTGGAATAGCCGCTAATAACCGGTACCCCCTTCTACTATGTAGTCAAGAAGCCGAANAGGAGCACAGGTCTTCTTGACATTCAGCCTTCAACCTTTCGAACTGGCACCGCCCTTCAAGCTTCAGCTTCATGCACCTTGCCAATCCGTCTATCCGGTTATCTTCAGTACTTCCCCGTACTTANCAACGTTCAAACGTTCAAGCTCTCAAGANGGANACNGGAGNTGTTCTTCAGNTNAGGACAGTGATAANTCTGAGAAACCCAGTACATATTNCCCGCGTTTCANGATGATTGGCTACGACCGGTGGNGTCTCCCGATGCCNTGTCCAACGCACCAGATTTTCTGGGCTGTGATCATTCCACCTGTTCCNCTGGTTATCGATNCGTTCCAGGACGACGATCCATCAAATACTTNAACTCCATGCAATTTCCAGNGTTGCTCTCACNCCGTATATCTCAAGACCNAGCAGGCCAATGGGATTCCCCCGAAAGATCGATGCGCTCCNGTTCAATAATCAGATACGCAGACTGGCCGCGGNTCAGNTTTTTTTTTANCAATCAAGNTATCGACNGATATCAAGCCGATGAAGCCGGGACGCTCTAGTCGACTGAGGCACCATANGNAAATAATCGGAGAAAGCTNGAGGGATCGTTCATTTCGAAGCGAGCATAAATGNCTAGTNATACATNTCATCACGCAATCNTGATCCATTATAGATCNTTAGCGGACCNAGAATAAAGAGACGTTCAGAATCTGTATCTGTAACCACTCCAAGNATCACCCTTTTCTCTTTTNGCGTCCGCCACGGTCGCATATCGTCCGTTCTTCTTGGCTCTCTCTTCATCCCCTTCAACGTCACCGATCACCTCGTCTCTTTCACCTCTCTCGCGGGCGTTATTTTCGCGTTTCAAGAAGTAGATCATGATTACGCTGGTAATGATACCAAAACCAATGTACATCAAGACCAAACCTGNNATNGGCTTATGTTTAGCAAAAGAAGTCTGATCGGTAGACTGTTNACTAACCGTGGCCGAGTGGGTACCATGGAGCATCCCTAGCTCGATACTAAAGGNCAATCAGCCTGANGTTTTCACCGATTGCGGATGGGATGTGAACATACCACATTGGAGCTGACAGCCCCATTGATATTACCGCTNGTGGGGGGTAATTANAACGANGNNTCACGGGTAANTAAGGTCTATGCTCACAAGCTGATGACCATGGCCAAGGTTACACTACGTTTGTATGAGCCTTCTACGTTGTTGGATACCCAAGCACTTTTGGAGAACCNCATCAGGGGTGATCAAAGCTGGCAGGCGTTCAGGACTTACATCGTATTAGCTAGACAATGAAACCNGGTCAGATGCAAACCATTGTGNTTCAGNAAGTCAGTGGTACTCACGAATNATTGGATATATACCACTAGAGGACAAATCAGGTCAATGTTTCCCGAAGAGAGCTTAGATACGTACCAAGTAGCCATGAAGACAGCAAAGTATGACAGCGCAGCCTTGCGGGAAGCTATNAAAATGATGTATCCAGCACCGCCTAATCTCTCCAATAAGCGTCGCAATCAACAATCAACTTCAAGTGACAAACCCAAGCACAGCATGCCGACGTTGATATACCCTCGATGCCCATACCTATCAGCGCAAAAGTTGACGACGCAAGTGATTATGCAAGCGAAGACGTAGACAGGAACTGTTAACAAGTTGGCGGGAGTCGCCTTGAAGCCTAACCNGGTGTCAGCAAGACCTCCNCCTGAGTCTCAAGCGATCTCACCGAGCTAGCANAAATGGTCAGCGACTTCAATCTTTTTGAACATNGGTAGACTTACTTGGTTGATGATACTAGGCAGGAAGAGAGAGAATGCATANAGGGGCATATCGGAGCCNGAATAACAAATCACTATGAAGAGAATCGAGATCAACGNNNGAATNAACTGCCTAGCNGGAGGACGCACTCCCAACCCAGGTCTTCCAATCAAGGAGACTCTGGAAAATATACTTCCAGCGCAGCTGCTCTCCNGCCGCACTAAATTGATCATCTTCCTGNAGACGACGAACGACAACAGTCCGCTCAGCCTCNGTCAAGAACTTTGCNGTGTCNGGGAAATCTTGAACGATCCAGAACGACAAGACACCGGCAATAATTGTGGCCAAACCNTCNAGTACTACAAGATGGTCAGNAATTGTTGNACCAAAAAAACAAGCAACAGCCACTTGCTGAAGATCCACGCCCAAGCAGGTTTTCCACCGATTCCATCCATGTTTGAGATAGCNGCCTGTCTAGGTGTCAGCTTATTTNTCCAGTTAGATGAAAATCTCTTACAGCTAAAAGACCACCGAAAGCCCCTGACACCGAAGCAGCAGAGAAGAATATTGCCGCGCGAAATCCAAACTCAGATCGCTTGTACCANCTGTAAAGGATNCCAGTTAAACGACGGNNGTGAGATTCCTCAACATGGGAGGAGCTCACCATGATAGATAGTAGTTTACACCAGGGAACAAACCAGCCTCNAACATTCCCAACATCCATCTCATTCCTGGATATCGNGTCAANNCCTTTGAGTATCGTACGACCCATTCGATAACTGACCTAGGAGTCCTCCATAGTTGTGGACAAGACCTTGTACCATCTGTCGAATCAGTTCAGCGCAAAAATCCCCATCTAGAGCGAAGNGCACTTGCCATCATGATCCCCCAGAGGAACATAAGTAAGGAGAGCCAGATGGATGGACGAAGCCTCTTGAGGAAAACGTTGGAAGGTACCTCAAATACGGCATAGCTGAAGAAAAATATCTGGGAATCTCCAATAAGTTCTCTGTGGCAGGCTCTTAAGNNTTTCGACAAACCGTGAGGGTAAGAAGGTATTGGGTGTCGTTCAAGTGAAGATCATTCGTCATATGGTAAAGCTANAAGAGGATAAACTTTNAGAATAAACTAAGAGCATGCNGTCCTACTTTAGCACTGAAAAATNGTATGAGGTCAACGANGTCAGNNAACTGCCAATTGACTCTTTTATTGATGACGCTTACTTTCCAATACCCGTCCGATCCAGGAAACTGAGGAGATACAAGAGGGATAGCCATGGGATCAACCGCCAGTCAATCTTCCTCATAAGCTTGCGTTCGTCGACTCCACTNACATCGACATGGGGATTATAGAGAGGAACTTTNTTGGGGTCNCCCGTCTGTAAGGATGNTTCCTTATCTAGAGTGGACGTGGCAGGCGAAGATGGCTCTTGAGTGGCCATGGCAGNTTTCGACTGAGAGAAAAGGGGGNGGGGTTTGGAGCCTCTTCTGAACGTTTANAAGACGCTAGGTGACCTGTCGGCTTGTCAGTATAAATATGAGAGGTGGGATAGATATAGAACTCACCGGCGGATGTTCAGATAGGCGCGGANTCCCGGAACGNTTAGATGTAACCCCTCCGTGATAAGTAGAGGAAGAGAAACAGGAACCTCTTCGCAGACGGGAGTCTTTAAGAGCTTCCTGGGTACAAAATAAGTCGCGTACAGATNCAAGGGGAAGCCATTACCCACAGGCGTCACCATTCTTCCACACCCGTGACCCTCGGTTAGATCAAGTTGTAGATCAAGGGACGCTGCAGTTGTCGTTGGCAAGTTGAGCCCNGNTGTGANATTGAAGAGCTGGTGGAGAGTTGCTCAACCGACTCCTCTCAAGCCAAGAGTAGAAAGCACATTAGCGAGCATCAGGGTTNCGAAGCCTACAGGCTTGTGGTGTTGGATGGGGAAAACACGGCGCGAAAATACCGGCACACTCGGATTACTTCCCCATACTTCCCCAGCCTGNCAAGGTTTTGTTGACAGGAATAGAAACTATTGGAAACTCGATACCTCCATGCTGTGGATTGATCACATGTAACATGATCAAGGAACCCAGTTCCCACTCCGTGTTCTTCTATGTCAGTAAGCGGGTTCAACACTTTATCTTGATGTTGCGGGGCATCTTGTCAAATTGATTGTTGGGGACATGAATTTTGGGTACATAGGGGCATGGTAGAGCGCTGTTGAGTCTGTATGTGACATAGTACGTGTGAGAAATTGCTGATAAAGGCGCCTATTCTCGCCGTAAGGAACCCAACAAGTCTTAGTGATCACCCTCTGCTACTTATACCCAAAAAGCCACAACTCCGCCTGCTTCAGATTCCTATCTGTTTGTTAAAAGATGTAGATCATCTACAGTGAAGCCTATATGCCATTTTATAAGCCCCGAGTTGAGTCATGAAGTACTCGTCTCTTCAATCATACCATGGCTTCTGTCGAAAAAAGCACTGAGAGCGATAAATCAACCTCGCTTCATGCGTCCTGCTTCTGCGGTGCTGCATCTTTCAAGGTGGAAGGAAAGCCATTCTTTAGTGTTTATTGTCACTGTACTCGGTGTCAACGCAACCATTGTACGTCTGACAATGGCTTCCTTGTCGAGAGACACCCAAAAGGCTGACACGTCAGATTTTCAAACTTGATCCAGCGAGTCCCTTCGCTCTCGTGGTTCACTATCCATGGGAAGCAGTAAAATGGACGCATTCTGATCCGGGCGCTGTCTTCAACAACGTTGGCTCAGAGTCTGAGTGGAAACAATGGCGCTGCAAATCTTGTTTGTGTATTGTGGCTTCAGAGAACCCCGGAGAAAGGTGGTCGACCAAGGGAGCACTGTTTCGACGAGATGCCAAGGGATTGATCGAGAATTGGGATGTGATCAAGCCGACAGACCACATCTTCTACGATACACGGATGCTAGATATCCAGGACGGGTTGCCAAAGTGGGAGGGCTACAAAGGGGGTTCGAGAAGGATGGACTCGGATGTGAGAGACTAGGAGCTCAAGGGTAAATGGTAGTGCCACATCAGAGCTCCCTTCTCCCCCAATAATGGTGAATGATTAGTGAATGTTAGACTCGACACAAAAACACTTAGTGACCAGAGGTGCCATAACTCGTGAATACCTTTTCAGAGACCATGTCCGACTTTCTGGCCGTGAAGTACGATCTGTGAATGAGCTCATCTGCACGGATAGGTTAACTTGTAAAAGCTTGGCTGGGTCGCTCGATCACCAATGCCGGCAATCTGAGAAAATGGATATGAGTCATGAGCATCCTTAGCATTCATACTCGTACCACAATGACATCCATTGGCAGACCCATCCATCTGAGCGATAACTCAACGAAGACCC
>JANIEX010000601.1:0-25570 GCA_027627405.1 Leucocoprinus birnbaumii | reverse complement strand
GGTCGAGTAATGTTTGTTCCGGTGTATTCATGTTGACGAACGTGGTAGCAATGCCGGTTTTCCCACTACGGCCAGTTCGTCCTATCTGATGAACATAGTCTTCAATCTCCTTGGGCATTGTGAAAATGATGACATGCTGGATCTCGTTAAAATCGAGACCCTTCGAGGCAACCCCCGATGCGACCATGACATCTTTTGATCCTGACTTGAAGGCCTTGATTGCATACTGTCGTTCCTCCTGTGCTGGAGAGATATGAATAAGCGACAAAAGATGTAGTAGGCAGACACCTACACTTCGAGCCATGGATTGCAACAGCCTCCACCCCTTTGAGTAATAGATACTCCTGGATATCTGGAGGTACGTCAGGACACAGGGAGATTCAACAAAAGTGAAATGACACACCGTCGACCTCATTTTTATTCTCGCTGAAGACGATGACTGGGGGAGGTGTCTTTTGTAAACACTCGAGAAGATAGACCATCTTTGCCTCTTGCTTCACATATTCCACTACCTGGAGTACATCCAAGTTGGCGGCACCGGCACGGCCGACATTGACTAGCACGGGTTTAATCAGGGACTCTCTTGCAAAATCTTGGATTTTCCGAGGCATTGTCGCCGAAAACAGCAGAGTTTGTCGTTGGCGCTACAGTAGACACTTCAGCATCGTCAACTTCTGATCCGCTAGCAACAACTAACCTTGAAAAAGCTGATGATATTACGGACATCATCCTCGAAACCAAGGTCAATCATTCTGTCCGCTTCGTCCATACAGAGGTATTTGCAATTGTTGAATGTGAATCGTTTCTTTTCGAGCATGTCGATTAGACGGCCTGGTGTCGCAACCACTATATGGATCCCCTTGCTTAGCACGTGGCTTTGGTCGTTCATTGAGATACCACCTATACAGAGCAGGGAGTTGAGTTGGGGATATTTGCCTTCCCGGGCCAAGGCTGAACACCATGTGTTGACGTTCTCATATGTTTGGTTGGCCAGTTCACGAGATGGACAAAGAACCACTCCGACAGGACCTTCTCCGCGAACAAATGGCAGTTTTCTCTCCTCCTCAAGTGCCAGCATAATTAACGGAAGGCAAAATGCCAGGGTTTTGCCTGACCCAGTAAATGCTATGCCAATAATGTCGCGACCGGAGAATCTGAAAGACGAGTCAGAATGCGGCTGGGCTGAATAATTTCATAAATGCATACGCAGCCGGTATTCCTTGAAGTTGGATTGGGGTCGGATTTACAATTCGATTGGTCCTGAGATGCTCGAGAATAGGTTCTGGTATTTTCATATCCTGCAGAATGAGTTCGAGGAAGTACACCCAGAGGTCCCGAAAAGCACATACCTCGAAGTGCTCGATGGGTGGGGGGATATCTTCACCTTCTACAAGAATGTGATATTTCTCGCGCAATTTGTAGTGCTCCTGCTCAGTTCTATCTCGAATATACCGCGGGGGTCTCCAGCTTGTCTATGTCAGCATTTGGGACTCTAAAGATAAAGCAAGGAGGCACGCACCTAGTCGTCAGAGGGTCTGTATATTGAATGCCTTTCGCAAGCTCCATGTCAGATACGAGTTTACGTCGACTCCGAATGGCCTCCAGAATCTCCTGGTCAGCTTCTTCTGCCTTTTCTCCCTCGGTTTTCTTTGCATCTAAAGCGGTGAGTCGAGGGTTCATGCGGCCAAAATCTAGAGAACAGACCTTCCGCAGCTTTGCGACGTTGCACCTCCTGCGCCTCTAGTAGCAACGTCCTCTCCTTCCGCGCCTTTTCACGCAACCTTTCCTCCTCCTTCAAGGCATCCTCCCGTTCTTCCTGCTCTTCCTGCAGTCGCTTTGCCTTCTGGCGCTCGGCGTTCACACCGAGTGAAGAGTATTTGGCAAGCTTTTGCTGGCGGCGTTGGGAAACAGGAATATATGGCTCATAGTCGTCTTCGTCTCCATCGAGCTTGTAAGCGGGAGAGGGTGAACGTTCGATGCGTCGACGCTTCGAGGTAGGATCCATGTGGTTCACACTTGACTGGCCAATGATGCACTCTGCTGCTCATCCAGCCCGCCGGAAATCCCGGCCCGACGAACCGAGCTCACAAAACTGATAAGATCGCAAGCCTGGTTCACTAAAATTCCCTAGTAAACTGCGATGGAGTTCGACCCAACCACACATCCCCATCGTCGCTGTAAGCCTCGATATAATATCATCAACTGATTTCTGACTTCCCCCGCTTGTTCTAGTCAATCCTCTCTTAGATGAACACGTCCTAGTTTCTCCCCATCGCACCAAACGGCCTTGGCTCGGTCAGACTGAAGCTCCTCAGACTGTGATACCCCCCGAGTACGATCCTGCGTGTTATTTATGCCCCGGAAATGCTAGATCGGGTGGCCAATTGAACCCTCAATATACCCATACCCATTCATTTGTTAACGACTTTTCTGCGGTGCTGCCTGGACCAGCTCCCGACGCTCCTACTCCCCCTCATCCCATGCTCACAAGCCAGCCGGTTCATGGATGCTGCGATGTAATCATTTTCCACCCCCCGTCATGACCTAACTTTAGCTCAAATGAATCCTTCGGATATCGAACAAGTCATCGCTGAATGGATCCGTGTTTATCGTGAACGAGGCTCTCAGGAAGGAATCAAATATGTTCAGATATTCGAGGCAAGTCGGATGGACCTATAGGTCAGCGGATATCTTATCTCGAGCAATAGAATAAAGGCGCTATGATGGGGTGCTCCAATAACCACCCCCATGGCCAAGCTTGGTCACTCTCCGAAGTGCCCAGTATTCCTGCAAAAGAATTGGCATCATTGGAACGGTACTCTCTTTCAAACCCTGAGACTACCGCCGGCGCTCCACGCGGACCTCATGGTGTGTCTTGTGCATCAGCCTATCGACGCAAACCTCATAACCCATTACAGGCCGACCTTGCCTCCTCTGTGAATATGCTCACGCGGAAGTCGGATTGGGCCAGGAGAACGGTCGCGTTGTTCTCCAGAACGAGCACTGGGTTGCCCTTGTACCCTGGTGGGCTGTCTGGCCCTTTGAGATCATGCGTACGTCGTTGTCCCTCTACGCTTCCCTGATTTCATGCTGACTTTAACCTAAGTTTTACCATATTGCAGACACGTAACCTCCATCGCTGCTCTCACTGACGTCGAGAAGACTGCTTTCGCAGAAATAATCTCCCAAATCACCACGCGCTATGACAACCTCTTCCAGTGTCCATTCGCGTACTCCATGGGCATTCATCAGCGCCCGACGCCTGGACCAGACAACTCTGTCAACGATGACAGCGTTGCTCATCTGCACCTTCATTTCGATCCTTGCCTCCTCCGAAGCGCAACGGTGAAGAAGTTCCTTGTAGGGTATGTCATGTCTACGGTCAACCATCTCCACTTCGACTCATCACCGCCTTTTGTTCAGCTTCGAGCTCATGGCGGAATCTCAGCGAGACCTCACGCCCGAGCAGGCAGCAGAAAGGCTCCGCCAATGCTCTTCTACCCACTACCTCCAGCCGAATGCCTAAAATTCTTTGCTTAGCTAAATTAATACTATTTGCCATCAATCTGTAGCCACATAGACCACAGTCTCTTCTCTTCCTCTGTCCCTTCAAATTTCCAATTGACTCTTCGGATTTCTGCAAACCCTTCCTCCTTTGTCGGCTCTTCGTACTGGTCTTGAAAGCCAGAGAATGCACCATATGGCACCAGTACTCGGCGTATCTAGACATCCATACATCAGTATATGGAACAGCCATTGTTCAGTTTAATGAGTCACCTCTCCTTCAGTCTCTCGGGATGGCCGGTGGAATGCTCTATAGAGATTATTGTGCCACGCCAGATCTATGCTTCCAGTGAAAACAAAACATCTGAAGGAGAGACTGAGCAACCTAACGCAAGAAGAGGAGAAGTAATTCAACTGACCTAATGGGCACCTTTTCTTCTTTCGCCAAGTCAACATAGAATTTTCGTGTCTTGGCATCTCGATTGGTGTTGTCTAGTTTATGTGAGGATTACCGATAATCTGCTGGGCGGAGTCATACCTATGACACAACTTTCGTTTCTCCTTAGTGCCTCCCTAGCGGCCTTGACGCACTTGTCACGAGTCTTGAGAGTATCCTGGTTGATATGGGTATAATTCGCAGGGAGAAAATGCTTGGAATAGAAACTTGATTTTCCCAAGGCTGGTAATCCGCAGAAAAGCACAATTTCCTTGTTACGAGGATGAGGGATAATCGGCGATGAAGTGGGAGTCACTATAGGAACTGAATGATGGCTTAGCAGTCGACATAGTAGCTGTGATCAGCAACTCACGATCCGGTAGAGACGAAACATGAAATCCAGGCAATATATAATTAGTATGAGCGGGAAGGTTCAAAAAGTACTCCTATTTCAAAATTTAAGTTCATCATGAGATGTGGTTAGGGGAGAGGCATACTTCGGGTGTCATGAAGCGTATTCCAATATTTAAAGCCAGTTTGCGGTCGGTACTAGAGAAGTCTGATTTCTGGTTCTTGTACTGGCGCCCAGCAGCGTCTCCAACGAAGAATGACGCCTTTAAATCTTGAGTTTGTGGTGTTAACAAACCTGGTACCAGAATACAACTATCGCCTCACCTATCTGAACGCTCTGCGTCTTAAAGATCTTTTCTACCTCCCACCACATCCCGAGCATGGGCTTCCGGTATTCATCTCTTGCGTTGGCCGCAAATATCCAGAAAGGGACATCTTTGAGCTTTTAAACTATAATTTAGCTTCAAAGCGCGAACAGGGACGTAGAATATACCTCTAAAGCCATTGCAGCTACTTTCTCCTTCCATTGCTTCAGCGGTCCGGGTTTAATCGCTTGGTTGGAAATAATGACTATCGTGTACCTGAACAACAGCGTTACGCAGGCTAAGTCTGGCGGCCCGAGGCTTGCTCACCCTTCTTCCGCGACGCTTCGTAGCTTAGCTGGAACAGTAGCATTCCACCAGTCCCAACCGCTGCTTGTCGACGTCTGCTTCGTGAATTTGATGATCGTGCCATCCAGGTCAAATGCTGCCACTTTGGAATAACATTTGGGTTCAAGGTGTTTGCCATGGAGACAGGTCTTGTTCTTTCCTAGGGGCTCAAGCCATTGGAAAGGGCCTGGAGGTTCACTGGGTTTTGCTGCTCCTTTGATGAAGAAGGGGTGAACTGAAACGGCAGGTTCATATGCAATCGAACGAGAGCTAACTGAATATTTACTCTTCTTCGGGGCAGGTTCTTCGGCCGGAGACTCTTCAGCTGGTCGCTCTTTGACGCGTGCTCAGAATGATGTTTGGTCCGATTCAAGGACTGGAAAAAGCTTACTGGATAAACCGGCCTTTAATTGCGCGATCATTCTGTTCTCAACTTCTCGTCCCAGAGTCTGTTCTGGGAAATGAAGGCTGTGGAGAAAGCGCCCTGCCCAGATTAATTACGCGAAGCGCGTTTTCCCACGTGACGTTCTCTTCATCTCATGGTGTCGTCGTTCTTAAGAACGGCACGCTTCCACCGCTCATTTACTCCTGCAAGATATTGCATTTCCACCCCTCAAATATATATGTCTCTCACTCCCAAAATCATATCCGTCTCGGAGCTTCCTACCCAAGAAGCCAAGTTCGTGAGCCAATTGAGACTACACGAGATCGATCAGACCGAACGAGCTCCGCAGATGGATTTCTCTCCAAAAGATCAAATACTCTGACGCGGAAGGGAGAGAGGTATCGTCTATCTCGTTTCTTCGAGCTTCGGAATAGACCCTGGTAATACCTATTCAGAGAGTCTGGGAAGCTGCTGAGCGCAAGACCCGCAAATCTACTGGCATTGACGGTGCGCTTAGAGCAACTCGCCTCAGGTCCTCGAAGCTGAGCGGATACGTCTACTAGCCGTTGCCGTGATGGCTCTCATTAGGTCCAAGACAAACGCCTTCCCGGTCTCTACGGTCATCATTGAGCAGTTCAGACCGCCGATCGGCAAATACATCATCGGTATGTTTGATCACATCACTGTCCAACTCAATCAATAATGATTGGAGGCAGAATTTCCTGCCGGTAGGTGAACACCAAGTCTAGAATGCTCTTGGTTGAATTTAACCAGGCCTGGTTGACGAGGGAGATACTGTTGAAAGCGCCGCAATCCGAGAGCTTGAAGAGGAAACTGGTTTTAAGGCAGACAGGGCAGACAGCGTTCTGGAAGTATCAGATCTCATTGTGTCTGATCCAGGTCATTTCTTTCCTTTGGCAGACTTTCAAGACTCAGTCGACTAATGAACGCAATGCAGGAATGACCAATGCCAACATGAAGTTTATTATTGTCAACGTCACATTGGAAGACAAGTTGGTCATGCCCAAGCAGAAGCTAGAAGCAGGAGAATTCATCGTTCCTCGAATCGTGGAGGTATACAAGCTTCATGATGAACTCAAGGGTGAGTCTGAACCCCACTTGACTGAATGCATCCATTGAAACATTTGCTAGAATACGCCAAGAAGGTTCGGACTCACGATGAGTTGATTGCAAACGTATACTTATCTATTGCAGGGCTTTGTTGTAGATGCACGGCTTTCTCATTTTGCAATGGGTTTCAATCTGGGTGCCCAAATGACAAACGGCCATGTGTAATGAAAGAACACAACTATTAACACATTCACCGCCGAGATTTCTTCCCTCGTTCGATATGTGCCCGTAGTTTCTGCTGTTTCTCGCGCAACGATGCCTTCTTCTTTCCACGGACCGCACCGCTACTAAGAATCATCATGATGGGCTTGTTCCTTGCCTTTTCACGGTTGGTCGTACTACTCGGTGCCTCCTTCTTCTGCTTGCCCTTGTTCGAGCCAAATTTCTCGCGACCTTCACGACCCTTTTGAATCGATGCCATACGTTCAGCATAGTCAGCCTTTGCTTTCTTCCGGGGGCCTAGAATGTCGTTCTCTGATATGAAAGCATCTTCAGTCGGGTTTGCATTCGAACTCTTGATGGCCTCGAGTTCCGCTAGCTTTCTTTTAGCTTTTGAACTTCCGGCTTCAGCTGCCTTGGAAGCAGCTTTCAGCCGCAAATCGTTAAGTAGGGCAAAATCAGCGGGTGTGAGAATCTTGTTGAAAACAGCTATCTGTCAGTCTATTGCACACACGAATGCGGGTGTAGACAGTACCTTTGTAGTAGCCAGTTGAGATATCTTCGTTGA
This sequence comes from Leucocoprinus birnbaumii, assembly GCA_027627405.1. Classification (NCBI taxonomy): domain Eukaryota; kingdom Fungi; phylum Basidiomycota; class Agaricomycetes; order Agaricales; family Agaricaceae; genus Leucocoprinus; species Leucocoprinus birnbaumii. Next base: position 18,386 of record JANIEX010000601.1, on the reverse strand, counting down.
CTCCATGGCGGCGTCTTCGTCCTGCTTCTTTTCCTTCTCATCCTCGTCCTCACTGTCGCTAATTACCAAGTCGTCATTATCATCGTCGACGTCAACCCATCCTTCCGACTCCGAACTAGAATCAGACGAGTCCTCATCCCAGCCTTCCCAAGCTGCATCGTCATCGTCCTCATCCCCAAGGTCCACACCATCTTCTTCCCTGAGTTTGGATAAATGATCTTCAAGGAGCTATGACAGATCATAATTCAGGAGCAGATCTGACTGCGTTAATGAGAGAACTTACCGCAAGCCCTTCAATATCAACAGCCGCTTCAGCGGTATGCCCAAATGGCAGAGGCTGAACGCCACCAGACATATCCATGGCAGCTTCTTTTCCCTACGCGTGAAAAGTTCAAACTGACATCGGCTTCGTATTAAAACGGCAGCAACTCACCCGTTCTCGCCGTTTAAGCATACCGGGATTCACTTCTCGGTACAACCTTAGAATACCACGGGCTGCAGCCGTCACGGCTTTATCCCGACTCTTCCTATACTCGACAAGATCTCCGAGAAGATCCTCTTCCATAGCCCACGGCTGCCTTCGGCAAACTTCACGTATCGAATTGATACCAGCAGCGATAACTTCGCTCGCGACACCCGGGTGAACGAATTCATGCGCAATTTTACGGATGACGGGAAGAAGAGCGTCTGGCGGTGTGAGATCGTGTACTGATTGGGCCAATGAGACTAGGATCGCTGGTACACGGAGTTGTTTGTAGGTGAGATATTTCACGATGTAGGTGTAAAATCCGAGGACGCATAGTTTGTGGACTCCCATGACTCGTGCGAGAAGTTGCATGAGGAGGATTTTGTGATCCAGAGAAAAGCGCTTGTCAAAGTTGTTGAGGATATCATAGAGTTTCTCTGCAAACGTTTGAGGATCGTATAATAGCTGAAGGGCGGGGAAATTTGGGGTATCTTGGCCCTTCTGTTGCTTTTTCTGTTTTACTTTCTTAGGATGGATGGACCTGGACATAAAAATATAGCTCACTTTCTTGGCAGTTTTGAGTTGCTTCCGTAGTTTCTTGTCTCCACTTCTCGTCTTTTTGTTAATCTCGCGCCTGTGGTGCAAAGCTTTCACATCGACCTCCTAATTCCTGGTGAGTTATGTCCCCGAAGGACAAGATATGAACGTACGTCTTCCTCGTCAGAGCTGCCTTCCTCCTCCTCCTCACTACTAAGGAAGAAATGTATAGAAGCACTTTGGACCTTGGTTGTCGGATGTAGGCATCCAAGAGATACAATCGAAACCGTTTTCGCATCAGTCCTATAGAACGTCAATTTTGACAAGAGTCAGGACCGAAGGATGATAACAGACCAGACGCCTTTCTTCCAGAGCTCCTTAGTGAGAATGATTGCCCACATTGCCTCTTCTCCATCATGAAGTTTAGTATCACTCGTCGGTCCAGCAGCCCTTACTTTTCCCTTATCTCCAACGACCTCCCCGCTCATGCCTCGTTCTACCATACTAAACAGCATAGATTGTACGGCTTTATTGAGCTTGTGATTTTTTGTTTTGAGGTTGGCGGTCCGAATGTCCGACAGGATAGTCTTGCGAATTGATGAACGGAGAGAAGAGGAGGTGGTGCGAGGAAGGAGAGGAAATAACGTCTGGAGAAGTCTAGACTTGTCGGTTAGCAATAACAAAAGAAATGGAGAGTGTACGTGCTGGATGGAGGTTATCACATCTTTATTTCTCAGCATGACAAGGTTTTGAACAAGGGTCTTCCGCATGTCCGAGGAGAGGGCGCCATAGTTTTCGAGTAGGAGACTCGAGATATGGCTCGGAAACTCTTTTGTTTCGTTGGGATAACATGTAGCTACCTGTTAATCATGTTGATAAAAGATAAACTCTCAAAGACGACGAAACTCACTTGAGAGATGAATGTAACCAACTCCCGGAAATTTTGAGCCTGTTCATCAGGGTTTGTTTTGAAGATCTCGCGAATGCTATTATAGTGAGTCCATTGTTGAAGGAACTCCTCTTTATACGCAACAGGATCTCTCTTAATGAGATTCTGCAGCTGAGGTAGGTTAGATGTGAGGAGAAGACCGCGGCCCATGATCGTCCAGGAATGTGATACAAAAAAAGTAATCAAGGCATACAGACGCCAGATACAAGCACGACCACACAACACGACTCTACCACTGTCCACATCCTATCTCCATTCCTATGCGTTTCTTCAAGAGCTTCAGCCTTCTACACCGCCGTTCCAAGTCCGAACCTGCTCTCTCTTCTCGTCCATCCTTCACAAATAGTGCTATCATTATAATCGGACCCTCTCGCGAGGACCTTCCTCCCGACGTCATTCTTGACATTACTGCCAACAATAATCGACCATTTACTCCTGTAAACCAACGCGTTTTTGAAGTGGAACTTGAAAACCAGCAACTCTCACGTGCCAACGCTTCACTTGCCCTCAGATTGACGCTTGCAGAGTCCCAACTGCAACTGACTATGTCGGAGCTCTATGCTGAGATGCACAAGAGTGTACACCTCTGCAGACAGGCTCAAAAGGACAAAGACACGATCTCAGAACTGCAAAGCACTTGCCAATATCTTCGCCGGTCTCTCCATTATCCTTCCCCCGATCTTGATCCTCCCATAGACTCTAAGAGCGTCGATTCTTCTACTGTCTTTGGTTCCCCTAGTACTGGCTCTCCTGCGATACGGCAAAGCGACGGACAGCCGTATTCTACTGCTCTTCAACTTGTTCTTAAAACACGTCAAGAGTTACGCAATTGCAAAAAGATTGCTATGTTCTGGAAACGAAAAGCCAAGACCGTCGTTGAACTTGCCGACCTCGTAACRCCCTCTCCTTCAGAAATCTCGGAGGTTCAAGATAGTTTAACGAAAGAGCGACTGGAGGCTGTCGCAGCATTGCAGAAAAGGCGCCAGTTGATGTCTGCAAGCGGAACTCAGACTACTCTTACACCATCCAGTGTTCTCAAGTCGGCCCCGGATCCCTCTCGATCAGATGGATAAACAACAGACACTTCTATACCAAATCAGCCACAATCAATCTGACAGCTCCCTTCATGGAAAACAGAATGTCACGGAGGTTAGTTCTGATGGATGGGGCCGGAGGAATAGTGTTGAGGGAGAAAATGATCGGAATTATTCGAAGAGGAGGACGGGGTTTGTAGACATTGGAACCTCCGATTCTCTTAGTTCAGCTTGAATGTAATAGCAACACGCATCTTCACATATATTTCTCGCACACATTAGAGGAAACGATAAATCATACAGGGAAAATAAAGGAAAAGTCGATGGACTATACGGCAGACTACGATGGTGCTGCAGGCGCTGTATTGACGACCTCATCTTTCTCTTCCTTATTTCCCGTAGACTCGGGAACTGCTCCGCCTACAACAGGAGCAGGACGCTGATTGGGAGGGCCATTTCGTCCGCCCCTGCCGCGTCCCCTTCCTCTCCCTCGCCCGCCTCTGGGAGGACCTCCGCCTCCTCGGGACCAGTTGCCCGAGCCTGCCTGCTCAGTAGAGACGGGACTTTGAGGACTGGAAGAATCAGTGGCAGGGGTGCCTTCCGCAGTAGGCGCGGGCTGGGCTGGTTCTTGCGCATTGGAAGTCTTCCTTGGACTATTCTTCCAGGTAGCGGTGGCGGGCTTGCCAGAATCCCACTCTCTATTCTGTGCTTTATCCATCTTCCTTCTGACGTTGTGCTCCCGGGCTTTGTCGACGTTGTCCTGTATCTTTTTGGTCCTCTCCATCTTTTGACGCTCGACCTCTTGTGTCTTCTGGAAAGCAGCTTCATCTGCAGCCACATCCTGTGATATGGATATGATGAATAGCTCGGAGGATCGGCTCGACGGAGATACATACCAGTCGACGTTGTTTAATCTTCTCGTTCTGTTCCCTTATCCGGGCCATTCGCTCCGCCAATTCCTCGTCTGTCAGTTTTTCCTGCACATAATTAGACCATTTAGGTCAGGGCCCGAGGCGAGTCAGACGCACACGCTGGGGGCCACCCGTCTTGACACGGTCCGGATTGACATATGGCTTTTTCTTCTCTCGGGGTGGCTGCTGTTCGGTGGCTGTGGGAGACCTAGGCGATGTCGGAGTCTCGTCGACCTCGACAGGGCCAGGCGCAGGTGGTAGGCCCTCTGCAGGTGGACCTGCGTCTGGAACGTTGAAGTCGAGACCCAGGGAATTGGTAGGCGGAATGGCGGTCATGGAGAACAGAAGGGAGAGGTGATGGCGGTAGCACCGTGACAGGGGCGAAGCAGCAAACCATAACCCCAGAATTTCCGAAAGAGGAAGCAATAATCTGATTTCGTATTTAATCTCTGCAATCGCAATCCCGGTCCTCTCCAGCCAACATGTCTCTCTCCAGCAAGCTTTCAATCACTGACCTCGACCTCAAGGGCAAGCGCGTCCTCATCCGTGTCGACTTCAACGTTCCTCTCAAGGACGGCGTCGTCTCCAACCCTGCCGTAAGTTCTTCTACTGTTCTTTCTTATCGTTCCTCACTCCGTGTCCAGCGTATCGTCGCCGCTCTCCCGACTATTAAATATGCTCTTGACAACGGTCAGTAGAGAGTGCCTTTATGTTTACCTTCTAACCGCCTCCCAGGTGCCTCCAAGGTCATTCTCATGTCTCACCTCGGCAGGCCCGATGGCCAAGCAAACCCCAAGTACTCCCTAAAACCCGTCGTCTCAGAGCTAGAAAAACAACTTGGGAAGCCAGTTATCTTCCTGCCCGACTGCGTCGGTGCTGAGGTAGAGAAATCCGTCCAGGATGCGGCCTCTGGTTCTGTGATCCTCCTCGAAAATCTTCGATTCCACATCGAAGAGGAAGGTTCCGCCAAGAACAAAGACGGCACAAAGACCAAGGCCGACAAGGCAGCCGTCGAGAAATTCCGCGAGCAACTCACCGCACTCGGCGATGTCTACGTCAACGACGCGTTCGGAACCGCGCACCGTGCCCACTCCAGCATGGTTGGCGTCAAGCTCCCACAAAGGGCATCGGGCTTCCTCGTCAAGAAGGAGCTTGACTACTTTGCCAAAGCTCTGGAGAGCCCGGAGCGTCCCTTCCTTGCTATTCTTGGTGGCGCTAAGGTGTCTGATAAGATTCAATTGATCGAGAATATGTTGGATAAAGTAGGTGTCTAACCCGAGTCCTGTGCGCACGTTCCTCATACCATTAATCTAGGTCAACTCCCTCATCATTGGTGGAGGTATGGCGTTCACTTTCAAGAAAACTCTTGAGGGCGTTTCGGTATGTTGCGCACAGTTGCCACAATTCTCATAAATGACGTCATACTGTATAGATCGGCAAATCGCTTTTTGACGAAGCAGGCTCACAAAAAGTTGCCGAAATCGTCGAAAAGGCAAAAAAGAACAATGTCAAACTCGTCCTTCCGGTCGACTATGTTGCCGGTGATAAGTTTGATAAGGATGCCGAGGTCAGTGTACTGTGCTTGATCTCATCTCACCTGAGCTGATTGCTTTCTTAGGCCAAGATTGTGACAGATGCCGAGGGTATCCCAGAAGGCTGGATGGGTCTCGATGTTGGCCCTGAATCAAACAAATTGTTCGCCCAGGCCGTCGCTGAAGCCAAGACGATTCTCTGGAACGGGTGGGTGAAGGTTGACATAATCCGGCAACGACACTAATCATCGCCTAGGCCTCCCGGTGTCTTCGAATTCCCCAAGTTTGCCGAAGGATCCAAGGCACTCTTGACCGCTACAGAAGAAGCAGTGAAAAATGGTGCTACCGTCATTGTTGGCGGTGGTGACACTGCGACGGTCGTTTCCACTTTCGGAGATGAGAAGAAGATCAGCCACGTTAGTACTGGTGGAGGCGCCAGCTTGGAGCTCTTGGAGGGCAAGGTAATTTATTTTGATGTTTCACTCTCGTCTGGAATATGCTGACCAGTGTCAATAGACACTGCCCGGTGTTGCTGAGTTGAGCACCAAATGACTTCGCGAAGGCCGCCACCTATTGTAAACCAGAGAAAAGAGTGTTCTAACTTGTATTTGCTATGTATGTAGAGACAATCCCGCACTAGACATGTAAATTGGAAGCCACTTTCTGCGCAAACAGTACTCACAAGCCGACCTTTCATGACGTTGGCATCTACAGATTAATTTTGGTAACATCCCCTAACAAGTGGTAATCCTGCAGCCAGAGGCAATAACCTGGACTGATGAGAGTCACTTGTCTGCAGGATACCCCCGCCGATATTGTTAGAACACAGCAGAGGGCCAGGATTTGGATCGTTAGTTATCCGACTGCCTACACAAAATTGGGCTAATGGTCAAAATTAAGGTCGTTGACGAATCACTTCGGAGGACCCAAAGAGGGTGAACGTCACGATAGATGTAAATCACCCGTGAACACTGAATACTGAGATCATGAATCTATTCAACGGTCAAGAAAGGTCAAGAATAAGATCAGAAATGACTGAGGGGCGAGCTACAGAACCATGAAACGCAGAGTATACAGGCGTACACCCTAATTACTATACCATGTACCTTAGGTGTAGTTGGCTGATCGAAGAACACGCAATAATCCGTAGTTTTATGCTCTTTCAGTCTTTACTTTCTACTTTCACGATGTAGTCGTGTTCATATCGAGTCGTCGAGCATTGGGACCTTTTTTTCACAACTAGCGAGCATCCTCATGCTACACGTATCCCAACCATCTCTCATTCTCCACCGCCGACTATTCAGAGTCACCTCCCTCTCCCGCAGCTGTTGTAGAAGTCCTCGAAATCGGCAACAGCTCGTGTCCATCCCGGGTTAGCAACACCTCAGACTCGTATCTCGCATGTCCTCTACTTGGATCATTCATTGATCCCGACTTTCCCTTAACATCATCATCAATCTCGCCTGTATCCAGTAGGTGATTACGCAAAAGTTCCAGAACCTCGCTTTGCTTTTCTGGAGATAGACGTCCATTCGACTCGTCAAGGTACAAGCGCGCACCACCTCGGAACGCATGAATCAAGCCATAAGCCGAAAGTGGCTTTCTGTCTGATATACAGGAGCGTTCAGCTTAGAACATAGGGAGATGGAGACTCAGAGAAGACGTACCGAAGAGTACAAGTAGTAGAGTTGAACCAAACATGCCCGCAAACACTCCATTGACAACCGTCCACACGCCACCCACGGTTGCGAGCCCTGCCGAAAAGTCGTGTCTCCCGTACTCCTTCTCTAGGCGATCCAAGTATGTGTTGCTGAATATCATCCGGAAGGTACCAACATTCGAGTCGTTTAAGGGAGCCGACCCTGGTGTCTGTGCCATCGGGAAAGCATGGATAGCGGAAACGACTGGGTATGCCTGATAGTCTTAATCAGCATCTCAAGGTTCCTGCAGCTCGCAGAGACCAACATTTTTAGAGGTAGAGCTCAGACCCCAGCTTTCTAGATCAAAATTACCTTGCTTCTCATTCCACGATACGTCAGCGACGACATGGAAGCGAGAGCCAGGAAAGACGTAGATCGGCTCCCCAGACGCATCTTGTGTAGCTGAATTATCGCCCCCAAATTCCACATAGACAAGTAATGGAGGTTTCAAAGTTATATACCCTTGGAGACCTCCCACGGTGGGTAGAAGCTCAGTGGAGAAATCATATGAAAAGTCAACTTGGAGAGATGCCACATTTTGCAAATACCACGACTCAGATGTTGGTGGAGTACATTCTAAACGGTCGTAAGAGGGGTTACACTCCCAGGTATTGTCTAAGGGAATGACTTAGCGTTGTTGAGCTTTCAAAACTGAGAAGCTGGCGACCTACTCCGACCCGGGACTGTACCAGTCATATTGACGTTCAATGCAGCAGAAGCAGCAAACACATCCACGTGCGTGCCGTATGCATAGCTCATTGTGCCAAAAGCATGCAAGCTCAGATCCAGCTTAGCGAGCTTGAAGCTTTGGGCGTTTGAAGTGTCAGGATATCTCAGACTAGCATACTCGTTGAGTCCCCTGCCCTGATATGGAAGAAGAAGCAGCAGATAAATAGAAAGAACAGTAACCAATAAAACCAAGAGAAGAGCAAGGACTCCTCGGATTGATTGAATGTAGTTATTGTCGTTGCTGAGAGCGGCTCGATTTAGAGCCTACTGAGATGTGATTAACCGGAAATACTCTCACCTGAAACGCCTTTTAAAAACATCGCCACCAAGAATGATTTCCCACCTTGCACCTTTCCTTACCTGCAAGCCGTCGTAGGGTCTGAAAAACGTCGCGAAATCCCTCAATCACGATATCCCAGATCATGAGAATCAGAGAAATGCCGAAGAGGGCTGTGAACAGCATGATGGATGTCATGTAGATAGGATCATCATCCACGACAATAGGATCTCCAGCATCAATGCCATCGAACAGAAATACAAAAGCTGGACCCGAAATCATAAGTCATTGCCCTTCTGAGAAGGCAGCGAGCTTACTTCCTATTAGCTCAAACATCAACCATGGTACTTCCATGATGGTGAGCCAGTAGCGTATGGGCCAGAGCCTGACTTGACGTGAATGAATTTGGGGAGCCACAGATGCGATCACAGTAACCCACCGTCTTATTTCGAACAGAAACACAAGTATAGGAAATAAAATGGGACCTGGTAAAAGAATTCGAATCGATTAGTGTTCGAGTTGATTCTAAACAATTCTGAATTGTAAAAGCTGACCTGCTGAAAATAAATTCGCGGAACCAAGAGCTCCAATGAAAGATATGCATGATATTAGCAGGGTTAAGCGAAATATGATTCGTCGAATTCGTACGCTAACAGGGCGATGAAAGTGCTGTGGGAGCATGGTTGGGCGTCAGAATCAGAGACTCGATGAAAGTTTGACCTACTTATGTGTGCACGACTCTTTCATCTAATCTCAGAACCCACGATTGGGCCGCAGTTCAACTCGGGTAGACCATGAACTACGCCACTTCCTTTACTAAATTTGGGTCGTCGTGCTTTTCCTTAAATATTAAATGACTGTAGGCGTTCGATCCAAAGCGCTCGGTTTGTTTCTGGAGAAGGATTCCCACAACGAGCATGTGACTGCGAAACGACCTCCCGTTTCCCAGGCCCTGGCCAGGCACACTGAATTACAAGTTACAGTACATACAAAGCAGCAACCTCGGATGGCTCGAGCGAAGAAACAAGACCCACAGAACGAAGAGACGAGTGATCCTGCAATGAACGATTCCATGACTCCCGAACAACAGGAACAACAAGAAGAATCTCAGCAGGAATCGTCATCTTCCCAACAACAACAACAGGCACAACTACAAAGAGTGGAGGAGACATGTCCAGCTTGTATCCCAGGTCAATCCTTTAGCGAGCTCAATTCATTCGAGAAGGAACGCTGGATCAGATGCGATGCTTGTAAAATCTGGTATCACTGGAGGTGTGTAGGGAACGGTGAGGAGCTTGATAGTATCGACAAATGGTGCGCACACCCCTTCACTCCGCATTTCCCTTTTATGAAAACTCATCCGCTGAATAATACATAAACCACACTTTTCAGGTACTGTCAAAAGTGCATCGAAGAAAAGCCTTCTAGGACTATCACTCGAAAAGCTCCAGCTCGTAAATCTAACCGCAAGCGTACGCAACGCGACTACGCTAGTCTGGATTCCGGAGTTATGTTCGACCCTGCGCGGTGGAACCAAATGTTGCAGGAGAAGCCAACGAAGGGTGATCCGTTCAAACGGATGCAGGGGAGTGATGTTAACTTGGCTTGGGTTGAAGAGGATGAGACGGCTATGCGGGAACCTATTGTTATTGAGAAACCGGATGGTTTGGGGATGAAGATGCCTTCGAGTGACCTTTCGGTGGATGATGTCGCAGAGTTGGTCGGAGAAGATACGCCTGTTGAAGTGATCGGTGTGTGCTATAATTCAAGAACTTGGAACAGTACGTATTCATTGACGACGTTTAGATGTTGCTACGCAGTCAACGTCGCCTGGTTGGACGCTAGAGAAGTGGGCAGAGTACATGGAGTTGGAGCCGGAGAAGCGGGACAAGGTTTTGAACGTAATCTCATTGGAAATAAGTTCAACTAAGCTATCCGACATGATCTTACCACCACGCATCGTCCGAGAGTTGGACTGGGTTGAGAATTTCTGGCCGAGCACGCGTAAAGGCAAAGGTCATACGTACCCGAAGGTTCAGCTATATTGTTTGATGGGTGTGGCAAAAGCTTGGACGGTACGCGTCACATATCCAGAAATTTCTACGAGGTCTAAACGAAATACAGGATTGGCATGTCGACTTTGCTGGATCATCGGTGTACTACCACATCTTGCACGGCTCTAAGGTCAGTGCGCTCCTCTTCTTGAATCTCTCATACTCATCATTGCAATCAGATCTTCTACTTTATCCGACCCACGCAAGCCAACCTAGCCGCTTACGAACGGTGGTCGGGTACAGAGTTGCAGTATCAGTCTTGGCTTGGAGACATGGTGGATGAAGTGTTCAAGGTCGAACTTCAGGAGGGCAACACGATGATCATTCCTTCTGGTTGGATACATGCTGTCGTAAGTCGATTCTTTTCGTGAACTCACTTATTTTCTGAATCCATCATAGTACACGCCTGTCGACACAATGGTATTCGGTGGCAATTTCCTGCATTCTTATAGTGTTGCAACCCGTGAGTGACGTCTCCATCTGCAACGGTCGTACTAAAAACTCAATTCGATGACAGAACTCCGCGTGCGCAACATTGAGATTGCTACTTCGGTACCCAAAAAATTCCGATTCCCAATGTTCTCCAAGTACGTGGGGCGTTTTGCAACATGAACCAGAACCTTATCGTATATATAGGCTCTGCTGGTATGTCGCGGATAAATATATTCGAGACCTGAGGGCACACCCGGATCAAGATTACACGCCTCGACTATCGCAGTCGCTGATGGCCCTTGCCGATTTCCTGGTCTCAGAAGCACGAATACTGGAGCATGGGCCGGACGCGGCGAAGAAAGAGGTGAAAGAACAGATCCCTACGGACCGAGTGAAAGATGCGCCTGCATTAGCAAGGGAGTTCCGTTGGCGGCTCAGACTGGCGGCGGGTGCAGCGAGCGACGATGAAGGACCGAAGAAGATGGAGAAAACAAATGGACACGTGAACGGTGTGAAGCGTCGACGGGTGGAAGAGGACGGCGTGCAGCGGTTCCGAAATTTCAAGCCTCGACTATGGGACAGGGAGGCGACAAAGGAGGAGGAGCTTGGCACAGAGTCAGTAAGAGCGGCACGACCAGGGGTGGGAGACGGCTGGAGTGAGCCGTGGATGGACGGAGATGATAAAATGATGGGATCGCCGGAAGACCCAGAAGCCCAAATTAGTCGGCAGCGGACGGTGGTGGTGAAAGTGAGGAAGACTCTGGGCGGGCTGGAGCGCCAGCGGATAGAACGTACGGTTGAGCAGTGGGAGTGGGCCGGGGAATAAGTGTCAAAGTAATAGATAGTATATTATATTGTGGGAATGATCACATTTGCTTCTTGTTGCCATCCATCACCGGCACCACTGCCTCTGCTTCTCGTCCAGCCAGCATGTCCGACCCACAGCCCTTGGATGATCCTGAGCTTCGTCCTCCCCCGTGTAAGCCCTTATATCTGCCTGGATTCCCCACCCAACCTTTTTCTCCCCACAGCTCTCGGTCTCATGCATTCAAACCGCTCTGTGCCCTCGCTGCCGTCTCAGCAGGCCCCGTTTAACCGCAACAGCGACTCTCATTCCGTCGCCTCTAACGAACCACCCCAGCCTTATGACCCGACAGCCTCCCTCGATACCTTTTCTGCCCTTACTCTCCACGATCCAGGCCAGCGGCCAGCACCAATGATGCAAAGAGATCCCGTTCCTCGCGCTGCATCTTCTCTTTCTCACCGCTCTGCCAATGCCTACAGAGGTATCGCTCCTACACGTCAAGCGACATCTCCCCTTTCGACGCGTCAATACCCCTCGGACTATTCTCCTGGATACCACGATGACCAACGAAGCATGTATTCGTACGACAGCGGCTCAACTGGATACAGTTCACCCCAGAGCGCAATCCCTCAAGATCGAAATTGGTCTCCCAACAATTGGCAACCTGCGCCCCAGAGAGCAGATTATAACCACCTTTATGCCGCTGCCTCCGATGTCCTTGGGATGGGACCGCCACCGGGTGCTATGCCACCTCCACCTCGAGGTCCTCCCGTTTCTCAGGGTCCACCGCTTGACTACCTCCCTTACCAACAACAGCCACCCCCTCCGCCTCCAAACCAGCCTAATATGTACAACCAACCTCCTGCTCCTCCTCCTCCAAGCCAGTACACTCCGTCCATCTCATCCTATCCCAGCTCCTATGAATCCTTTCCTCCTTCTCAAGCGCCCTCCGTCCAGCCCATATCTGAAGGCACCGAATTTGAGCCTCGATCTCGGCCTTCATTAGATCGAGCTGGCACATCAACTTCTGTTGCCCCTTCTACCGTCAAGAGCAAGGCCATTGACCTGACTACTCCCCCGTACACAAAAGAGTACATCGAACAATACCGTCAACGAATTAAAGGCGACCCCGATCCGGAAGCGCATTTCCTATACGCAAAATACCTCATCGACGCCGCAAGGAAGATACGTGCTGGAGCTCAGGATCAACGCGCCGCGAAAAAGTATAGCGAGATGCTTCTGCAAGAGTCACTCAAAGTGATGAAGCGATTAGCCACCCAGGGTGAAGCATATGCTGAAGCCCAGTTCTTCCTTGCGAACTGTTATGGGACGGGTGCTCTGGGGTTGCAAGTCGACCATGAGCGTGCATATCATCTGTATCTTCAAGCGGCGAAGCAGAATCACGCTGCTGCTTCTTATCGCGTTGCAGTATGTAATGAGATTGGAGCAGGGACAAGGAAGGAACCGCAGAGGGCGGCGGCGTTCTATCGCAAGGCGGCGTCATTGGGAGATACGCCAGCCATGTATAAACTCGGTATGATCCTTCTCCAGGGTTCTCTCGAACAGCAAAAGAATCCTCGAGAGGCAATCACTTGGCTTAAACGAGCGGCTGAGCAGGCGGACGAAGAGAATCCCCATGCGCTTCACGAATTGGGTTTGCTATACGAACAACCCAACTCGCCGTTGATGCAATACGATCCTGCTTACGCAAAGGCGCTCTTTACACAAGCTGCTCAATTGGGATACACTCAATCGCAATATAAACTTGGTCAATGCTATGAGTTCGGTACAATTGGTTGTCCTGTCGACCCTCGCCGCTCGATAGCTTGGTACACCAAAGCGGCAGAAAAGGGAGACGCAGAAGCAGAACTCGCCCTCAGCGGTTGGTATCTCACTGGCAGTGACGGTGTCCTGAAGCAAAGCGATTCCGAGGCCTACTTGTGGGCTCGCCGCGCTGCGAACAAGGGTCTCAGCAAAGCAGAGTATGCCGTTGGTTACTATGCGGAGGTGGGAATCGGTATCAAGCAGGACATTGAGTTTGCTAAGAAATGGTATATGCGCGCAGCGGGTAAGGATTTGCTGATCGTTGCACAGGAAATCAATTAATTCTTTATTTTCACAGCACAAGGGAATAAGAAGGCTATGAATAGGTTGACAGAGATGAAGCGGATGGGGAACAAGCGATCAAATGTAGCTCGACCAACACGACAGCAAGCGAAGGACGAGTGTGTAATATGTTAATACCTAGTAGTAACTCACGTGATGGCTCGATAATCTTGAGGTTGATGTCCGCGTCTCTCTCCCTCTCCTTCATTCCTAATGGCTACCGCTGACGAGCAAAAAGATGTAAGCTAYAACCTCGCCGCTTTGCACGCTTCCCGCTCAGAACGCCCCCTCAGAAATCTCTTCTCGAGTTTCTTGATACCTCTCAGCTGAACTGCCTGAACGAATCGTCGGAACACGCTCTCAAACCCATTCTCGAAGGCAAGGTCAAAAACACAAGCAGCGAGAAATATCTCCTGAGCGACGCGGATGAACAGCTACTTTTGAACCTACACGTACGTTCAGCGCGTTTCGAGCTTTGAAGGGCGAACGTAAATGAAGAATGTGTACTTGGGTTCAGTTTAACCAAGGCGTGCGCATACGTGCCATTGCGATCACCAGCGCCAACGTTGATCAAGCCCCAAAGTCCATAAAGCTAGTGGTCAATCGTCCATCTATTGGCTTCGAGGACGTTGAGGACCTCGACGACAAGTCGGCTGCGCAAGTGCTTGAATTGACTGAGGAGCAAGTAAAGAATGGTGAAAAGGTGCAATTGCGGTTTGTCAAGTTCCAAAGCGTCAATAGCCTTCACGTACGTCCCATCCTGCGTCTTTCCTAGCTGTCTACTTCCCTCGGATACATAGGTTTTTGTCGAGAATAACCAAAGCGGAGAAGACGAGACTAGAATCGACTCTATCGACGTCTTTGGGGTTCCTATCGAGTAAGTGGCTCGCCTCTTGACTGCGCAAAACGTTGCTGATAAATTCCTGCGCACTGATAGGGCAACAAAAGATTTGAGCGGCTTGAGGAGAACCGAGGACTAAATCAAGGTCTTGTCGACCGTGTCATAGATTGTATTATTCGGACCGTGGGATGATTATATACTTCGGATCACATGATATGTAATCGAATTCTGCACTGAGCGCTGCTCCTAGTCAAGCACCTCCACTACACGATGGCTACAGTCCACCCCTCCCGACTCGGTCTGATTGCGGAAAACTTGCGTCCCTCCAGCTCTCAGGGCTCTCGAAGGCCATCATCATCACCACACAGACGTCGATACAGTCGAAGTCGTAGTCCGCCTGCGAGAGGATACGACAGGGATACTCCGAATGCGTCCAATGGTCGGGACAGAGCTCGAGATAGAGGACGGAGTAGGAGCAGAGAGAGAGAAAGAGATAGAGGAAGAGATAGGGATGATATAAGAGATCATGGTTCGAGGAGAGCCAGTCCCAAGTATGATGATTATAGACCTTCGGAGCCGTCGAGAGATTCGGGACAGCAGAAGAGGATGTATCCTGAGAGGGGAGGTGGAGGAAGGTATGGTGGTCATTTCTCTACAAATACAGATTTCTTGGATAGGTACGTCTTGCGAGATACGATATGATTACGTTCTGACGTTGTGTATAGTCGACGCGAACAACGAGAGAGTACAGAAGTAGATATCTGGCCACCTTCACCCAAGGCTCCTTACAAGGAACTGTAAGCACCATCTCCCCGTCTGACATCTATCCCGTCCTTAATCCTTATCACAGAAACTCTAAGTCAAGCCGCAAATCTAAACGCGCTAGATCACCCTCGTCCGACTCCACAACCACCTCATCAGAAGAAGAACGCCGTCGCAAAAAGAAAGAAAAGAAGAAACGTTCGAAGCGCCATAAAGACCGCGACGAAGACAGACGAGATAAAAAGCGTCGACACCATTCAAGTCGTCACCGCCGAGACTACTCCGACGACGAGGAGTGGGACTCGGACCGTAAACACAAAAGTCGCCGAAGAAGAACACCTTCCCGCGATGATGAGCGATACGACAAACGTCGTAGCAAAAGTCGAACTCTCCGACCTGAAAGCCCGAGTCCGAGTCGTAGTCCTCTACCTAACGAACACGACGAAGATGAAGATGGAGGCGAATGGGTCGTCAAAGATACTTCTGCTCCTCCTCCAGTTCCACTTCCCGCGGCAGCGCCAGCAGCACCTTCTGTCACATCCGGCACTACCATCGATACCCGTGATCGTGCAACATCCACCGTAGCCACCGAGTCTCGTAAATCAAGTCACGACATGACTCAATCTCCTCCCCCTGTGGCTAAAGAAAACTCGCCCGAATCAGATGACGACGACGACGACGACGACGACGACTTCGGCCCGCAGCCTCTCTTCAAAATGACTACAACCAAGAAACTCGACGAACGTGCATACGGTGGCGCACTACTCCGCGGTGAAGGTAGTGCCATGGCGGCTTTCCTCCAAGATGGAACAGACGTTCGAATCCCCCGTCGTGGTGAGATTGGACTTACTTCAGATGAAATCGCCAAGTTTGAGGATGTGGGTTACGTGATGAGTGGTAGCAGGCATAGGAGGATGAATGCTGTTCGAATGAGGAAGGAGAATCAAGTTATTAGTGCGGAAGAGAAACGTGGAATTCTCAAGTTGCAGAAAGAAGAGAGGGAGAGGAGAGAGGCGATTTTGAGAGAAGAGTTTAGTGAGCTTGTTAATGAGAAGCTCAAGGCGACCTCGGGGTCCACCGCTGGTCCTTCCACCGAATAAGTAGCTTACTTCACACCGTAGATAAGAGAAAATGCAATGCAATATGGAGTGTTGGTAATACAAGTAGTCTAATTATACACCTGGTACAATGGCCTGAAAATCAGTCAGCTTTGGTCACCTACAAGATAGCCAGAAAACTTACGTGCTAGAGAATTTGGTGCCTTGTCTGACAACTTTTTCCACAGCATCCAAAAAGTCGCGTTCCGTTGCGACCTTTCGTCTGGCACGGATGGCGAACATGCCAGCTTCTGTGGCGACGGAACGAAGCTCGGCACCAGTTGTATTTGGGCACAAACGGGCAATGAGATCGAAACGGATGTCCCGCTCTACGCTCATACTAGAAGCGGATGTCAGCAAGAGATTTGAACACGATTCAGATTTACACACCTTCGCGCGTGGATACGGAGGATGTGCGCACGACCCTCGGCGTCAGGTAATGAGAACTCTACTCGACGATCGAGACGGCCAGGGCGAAGCAGGGCAGGATCTAGTGTGTCTGGCCTAAATCACCTGTTAGCGGGAGCTAGCTTATACCATAGACCAACATACCTATTCGTAGCCATGAGAACCTTGATATTCCCTCTTGGGTCGAAACCGTCAAGCTGGTTAATCAACTCCAGCATCGTCCGCTGCACCTCATTGTCACCACCAGCACCGTCATCGAACCGAGCACCACCGATAGCATCGACTTCATCAAAGAAGATGATGCAGGCCTTCTTACTCCGTGCCATCTCGAACAGTTCACGAACCATACGAGCACCCTCTCCAACATACTTTTGGACCAACTCTGAGCCGATAACACGGATGAAAGTGGCGTCGGTTCGGTTGGCGACTGCACGTGCACAAAGTGTCTTGCCAGTCCCTGGGGGACCGAAGAGTAGGACACCCTTGGGAGGGTCGATACCAAGGTTTACAAATCGTTCAGGCTAAACAAAAGTCAATCGAGTGCATAAGTTGCCAGGGGACAATAAACGCACCGATAGCAGTGGTGTTTCGACGACCTCACGCAGCTTCTCAATTTGCTCCTTGCATCCACCAACGTCGGAATATGTCACATCGGGCTTCTCCTCGACCTGCATCATTGTAACCGAGGCATCGATTTTGGGAGGCAATGGTATCTGAATTTGGTACTTGGTCCGGTCAACGCTACGAAAATGTAAGTAGTGACCCGGCAGAATGTGTGAAATGCTCACCCCACACGCATGCCTTCTTCAATATCCGTGGCAGCCACTCGGTCACCCAAACCCACAACGAATTTCGCGATCTGCTTGATATTGATGACATATTTGTCCTGCTCGTCTGCACCCTTCTGTCCCTGCATGGCACCCATTGGGTTGACGGCCTTGGCAGCTTCTGCGAGTTTGGGGTCCATGGGGATGATCTTTGTACACCGTGCAACTTGGAGTGGATGTTCTTCGCTCATGCGCTGTCGGTCGGCGGCGAGATCCCAGAGGTTTGGTGATGCGAGACCGGTGTCGGACTCCTTGACACCTGCAGGGTTGAAAAAAAGAGCACATACATGAGTAGATGGCTCACCAAGTTTGTCGTTTATGCGCTTCTGGATGTCCTTGATGTCCTTCTCTACGTCTTTGAGTTTCCGGGCATAAGGACCTTGGCCCTGGATGATATTAGTTGGAGAACGGGGACTGGAGCGAGATACTGACATAGGTCTTGAGGATCTGGATGTCGCTGTCATCGAGGGCTGTTGGGAGTCAGAAACCGAGAACTATGGGACGCTGAGTACGCACCGACAATCTTCTCGTCGTCCTTGCCATCTACTCTCTTCTCGTCTGCACAGAATGTCAGCAAGCGTTATCAGAGCACAGAGTGCACACACATTTCTCCCAGTCACTAGTCGAGAGTCAGCACGACAGCGCACGAGAGAACGGACGACTCACGCTTTCGGAGGCATGTTTGTGGTTGCGGTGGAAAGTGGTCAGGACGAGTCCCATTACGCGTCCACAGTGCATTAGATCACGTGACGCGGGAGGTACCGAATATGGGTGAAGGGGAGGATGGAGGGACCAGTGCGTCTCCGCAACCATGGCAGGCGGTCTCCAGAATGCAAAGCGCGACCTCGACAAAGTCCGCGATGAGCACCGCGAGTCCCGATTTGGCTCGGTGTTCGGCGTGTCCGGCCCCGTCGTCATC